>CM068319.1:5150264-5195264 GCA_034766995.1 Acanthacorydalis orientalis | reverse complement strand
TGGACATTTTTAAAATTTCAGAGAAAATTAATTCAGTTTCAACACTTTAGCAGTGTATATCTTTTCAATTGCTTCCACTATTGTCACTGTTATTATCTTATTTTATAGCACTTGTTCGGGTCTGCCAAACGATACCTCTCAACATCCTACACGTACGTACTCTTAAGCTACATTAATTTTTCCGTGCGGCGAACCGATAATATTCCACTGCAATTTGGCGACAATGTTGTGGTGGCCTGTGACGACACGCGCTTAAGGTTAACATTGCGTAACATTGTTATGTCTTTTCTCTATTAAACCATGTATTGCTTATTTGGATAGGCGTTATAGTTTTAAAGTTATCAAGATTTGTTGAATATACACAAAATCGTAACATCGACTTTCGCATAGTCTCCACGCATATTAAATCCGCGGTGTGAGACGTTTTCCGTCAAAAACAGCTGCTTTCAATGAAACCTCCTAATATATAAAATATATTTCAATTAAAATAGATTCTTTAGCTCTTTATAACCTACTATCTCTCAGAAAAATTTCGGACGTCTTCGCAAAAAAAAAGAATTGGCTTGGATGCAATGAAATTGTCAATCCACTTTCGTATCTCAACTACATACCAGAAGCACTGCCCAGCTAAATAGTTGTGCATCGATCCGAAAGAATGATAATTCGAAAGCGCCAAGTCGGGTGAAAACGCCACATGCGGGTAAATTTAGTCCATGTTAAAGATGACTTGGTGAGTGATAAGAACGTGCAGCTTAGAGTTGCCAAGCAGTAGAATAACGTTCCGGCATCCCTATCTAATAAATGTTCTTTTTCTTGTACCATTTTGTCGGCCAGATGACTGAATTAATGTTAACAGTACTCGGGAGTAAACTTTTTACCCGACTGGAGTAGTTCGGAAGACAGCACATGTTAATTTCCCACTAGACGCACAGAATGATTGCTTCGGCATGGATGTTCGGTTTTGGCGTTGATATTGATGACTGACCAGGATCTATCCAAGAATGTGTGTTTCTAGTATTGTCGTACATAAGTAATTTTTCATCGCCGGTAACAATTTATCGAACAAAATCCTGCTTTCGTTGTCCGGAGAGCAACAATATGTGTGTATTGAACTGGCGAGAAATACAAGAAAGCTCGTGTAATACTCACTTTATGAGCTTTTAATTTCTTCCATCTCGTTTAATCGTTTCGAAACAGTTACAAGATCGATTTTCAGTTGTTCCAAGGACTCTCCTTATATCTACGACTGATTTTCATTCAATAATGCTTCCAAATTATCGGCATTAAATCTTCGCGGTATTCCAGAGCGCGATCAGACTCCAACATCGATATCGTCGACTTCTCAACGCTGAATCCGATATTTGTAAATATTGTCGGGCATAACACCTTCATCAAGAATAGTGCTGATTGTTTTGCATACTAGCGACGTTCTTTCTGTTCGATTTTTTGAAAGTTCTTGTGAAGGTTCTTGTTGGAACTTGCATCGAATACAATGTCGAACATACAGCTTCTCGTCGCTCATCGCGTTCACTGCTGTTTTTTGGGTTATGTTTATCATTCAATCATAACATATGACGTTTAATAGACTTGCAACTCCAACCACTCAATAACGAGAGAAGACGAAGTTTTATTTGAATTTTTAAAAATTATACCGGAACACTAAAAAAAGAGTAAGACATTTTCACCCACCTATTACGCTCGTAAACGCGGTCTTTAGCACATGAAACTCAAGTTATATATTCAGATAATTCAGGTAATGTCTATGAGAAGCTGACATAGACAATTTCCATCAATAATAACTAATAAACATCCGGACTAGAAGACATCATCCGAGTTCTGTAAGAAGTCGAATCGACAGTTCCCACCGAATAGCGACAGACACAATCATCCGGACTGGACAACACCATGGGAAGCTGAATGGACAGTTCCCATCAAATAGTAATATCGGAAAAGTATATAAACCGATACGAATTTAGGCTTAAGTAGATTCGTTATAATTACATTTATAGAGTGACGTCTGTGTAGTTTTATAATAAACTCGACATGTGTCTTTTTAAAACGAAGTTTCTGTAACACCAAAACAAAACTGGCGCAGTCGGCAGGATTGCTGGAAGCGTTTCAAAAAAAGAAAAAGTTTCGTTTCGACGATTAACTTCGGTAAAACTAAAACGAGTGTTCGGAATTGTTAAAAAAAACATAAGTGTAACTTAGTGTAGAGGACAAAAATCGCCAACACTTCAAGAACCTGGTAACGGACCACATCGCCAAAATCGGCTAGATTAATTAAGCAGCCGACGGGCCAGGGACAAAATCGCCCAAAATCCACTGGCAGTAAATTAAGAAAAACAACGAAAATACACATCGGACTTAATTGTAAGTCGAAACTTTTTTATCCTATTAACCAAATCTCAACAAAATCATAATTTCTAGTAGTAAATAAAAAAAAATACTGTAGATAAAAATAATTGTAATTGGTAAATGCAACTTGACGATCTGACAAACGAATTCGATCGTTTAACTTTTTCGAAAAACAGTGAACAACCACATTTTAAAAATACCTCCAAGAATATAACAAGTAATTAAATTTAGTAAGTAATTAATTAAATTACCTGTCAACCGTAAAGGTGGCATATGAATCGTAGATCACATAGAATTTGAAGAACATTCAGAATCACCCGAGCTGTAGTTAATATAAAAAATTATTTCGCCATAACAACAATAATAATAAACGCTAGTATTAAACTTATTAATATCAGAATCAATACACGTTTTTCACATAGAATTGATAAAAAACAACAAAA
The DNA here is from genome assembly GCA_034766995.1 of Acanthacorydalis orientalis. Lineage (NCBI taxonomy): Eukaryota > Metazoa > Arthropoda > Insecta > Megaloptera > Corydalidae > Acanthacorydalis > Acanthacorydalis orientalis. Next base: position 5,192,463 of record CM068319.1, on the reverse strand, counting down.
TCAACTTTATCGAAAAACCGGACACCGGTAACGAATTAGATCGAAATCGAAACAAAATATCAAAATCAAATTTAAAAACTTTACGCCTCGATCATTGTAATTACGAAGAGAAAAAACAAGCTATTAGAAAAATATGTTTAGAATATCGCTATATTTTCACAATGATGAAATTTCGTTTACCTTTACTAATACAATACAACACTAAATATGGAGAAGAATTTTACGATTCATATCGTTTAACAAATACGTTAGAAACAAAAATACTCACCCAGATTAATCAACTAAACCCTTTAAGTAATTAATATACGAACAAAACGAGCCCTAGTATCAGGACTTAGGAACCGTATTAAAATCAGATAATTCTAAAATCACATATACTGAAAATCGAGAGCGCTTTAAAAACGATAGAACTAAAAAAACATTGAACTCTGTCAATACACTCATATACAAATGGTCATGGCGCAAATATCTACCACTTTCCAAATAATCTATGATACTTTTGATAAAACAGAAATCGCTATTACATTCGCGAAATTGAACACGTTTCACAATTCTACAGTAGAACCTAAAGAACTCTTGCACGAGATAGTATTAGTCAAAAAACAGTTAACGAATGACAAATGACGTTTTGAACCTACACTAGAAAATGTACTATATTTCGAAAAAGCTACAAACATTAACAGTTATAGTAAATTGAACGAAATAATTTTTATTCTTCAAATGCCAATTGTGAAAAGCAGAAATTATGATTACTACCGCCTACCAATACCCCTACCAATACAAAAAGATAAAGCCTTTAAAACAATCTTACCACGATCCAAATACCACATCATTAATGAACAAAATTACGGATTTTTCGACAAAAAGTGTCCAGAAATCGAAAATGAATTCATCCGTAACGAAATAGATCCTATAATGATTAAGGGGACCCGGTGGTCTAGAATTTTCTAAAAATCGATTTTTTTTTCGAACGTATAGTATCTTAAAAATATACTGTTAAAATTTCATGACGAAATTCAGAGTATTTCAGGATCTACAGCCCATTAGAAGGTCAGGTAGGTAGAAGAATAAGTGGAGCAGTTGAAACTTTAAACGCGTTTATCTCGAAACTACTTTTTTTCGTCTTGCGGGGGCCAGAAAAAAAAACTACTTGACCGATTTGTCTGAAATTTTAATATGTTATTCTGAATAGTTCTAGCTCTCGCTCGCTAGCTCTCTAATAGTTTCCGTAAAATATTTATATTTTTTTTATTAACAAAACATTCAAAAATACTGGTCGTTTCCAAACTTGTACTTTTGACTACGCGCCATTTTGTCAATTTTTTTTTTTTTATTCTACTTCCTGCGATAGCTATACTTATACTAATTAAAAATTCGTCAATTGTTTTATTTCAGATCAGAGGGAGAGATAAATCGTCATTCACCACGCAATTCCATTTTTTTAGAGAGGGAGACTTCAGCATCATTTTTCTAATTTAAAAAAAAAAAATTTTTTGTCTTTATTTTCATTTTTGTGTAGTTTATTAGTAATAAAATAAGTGTAAAAAAATTTGAAAGCATTATTCATTACCCTCATATAGAAATAATTTTTTTAAAATAGCTTAAATTTTAGGCCGCTAGACCACCTGGTCCCCTTAAGCTGGGTGTCACAAAAAAAAAACGTGGATGATGGAGGAAAATTACTTTCATATTTGAATTCAGTGCAAAATGTTCTTATGTAATTTTATTCTAAGTATATTGTCCTACAATATTTTTGATACACAATAATTTCATATATCTACTGGATCGAAAACTTCAATAAAATTGTATTGAATAATTCCTATTTTTAACTTCTTCACTCAAAAAACTTCAAAAATAACCAAAAATTAGTATAAAATAATCAAGTTATATATATATACATATACATATGTATATATATATATATATATACATATACACACACACATATATACATATACATATATATATATATACATATGTATATGTATGTTTTTTATATATAATAACAGTCCTTATGTCGTTATTCTCTGAACATGATTGCTGCTAAATAGGTTACGGAGGTCAAAAACAATAAAGAACTGAATTAATAAACAAGTTATCTCATACAAATCACGTCATTTTTTTAAATATTTACCCAATTACTGGAAAATAATGAATCTCGTGAAGACAATATAAAAACAACAATATTAAAGAAAAAACAAATAATATTTGGCATATGTTATTGACTTAATTGGATGCAAGCATAACTATTTGAATATAAAATATTCAAGAATTACATTAACTTAAAATACAGTCGACGCCATTTTTCAGAATTTACTTTCAGATAACTTTAACTCAAAGATGATCTTTGTTTTCAGAAAAAAAATACACATACACACGCATTTTTTGATTGAACTTTGCGATGACATTTTTTTCATTTATACCTTGTTCGAAACTTGTATTCCCTACATGTAAACAAAAACAAGACGTGACTATTTCATGGTCAATTAATATAACGAGATATTCAAATGTGGTCGGTGATAAAAATTATATCGCCGTAACTAAACACAGAACGGTTGAAAAGTAGATTTTTACAGTTCTGGAGGAGTTTATTGTGGCGCATCGTGACCGGCAATGAAAAGTGGATCTATTTCGACGACCCGAAACGCAAGAAATCATGGGTTGATCCTGGACGACAAACAATGTCGACACCAAAGCTCAACATCCACGGTCATACATCAATGCTCTCTATTCGGTGAGATATGGAGGGTGTCGTTTATTATGAGCTGTTGAAACCGAAGGAGACGATCACTGCCGAACGTTATCGACAACAATTAGAGAGTTTGAATGATAATTTGGTGCAAAAACGACCGTCAACAGTATCAAATCGCCGAAAAGTGATTCTCCTAAATGACAATGTTCGGCCTCATGTTGCTATAGCCGTGAAACAAACACATATGGAACTTGAATTGGAGGTTCTCCTGCACCTGTCGTATTCTCTGGATCTGGTCCCGAGCGATTACCAGAAGATACACATTTCCATAACTACAGAGAAGATGAAAATTGTGTGTCGAAGACGAAAGTTATGGCTTCGTACGCAATAAAAAAAAAACGTATTGAAATAATACAATTGTGTTGTGTAAATGGACATTCTATAAACAAGTTATTTTGTAAATTACCCGATATTTATTTCCGACATACTCGTCCATCTAAATCAATGATTCTTCGATTAGTGAGTAAATTTAAAGAGATTGGATCGGTTAAAGTTAAAGAAACATCAGTACGTGTTCTTAGTGCTCGTTCTGAAGAAAACATCGACTAGGTGTTTGTGAAAGTGTATCGGAAGAGCTAGGAATGTCAATTCTCCGACGTTCATAGCGGTTACACCTTTCGCAGACGTCCACATGGCGTATTTTTCATAAGGATTTATTGTCGAAGGGTTATAAGATTCAATTAACACAAGAATTAATACCAGAAGATAATTCGCTGTGTCGGAGATTTGTTAATTGAAAACTAGAATAACACGGTTTTTCTGAAAACGTCATCTTTAGCGGCGAGGCTCATTAGGACTTTTTTAGCTACGTTAACAAACAAAACTGCCGAATCTGGAGTGAATACAATCAGAGAGTGATTATTAAGAAACCACTGCATACAGAAAGAGTGACTGTTTGGTGCACACTTTGGTCCGGTCGAGTCATTAATCCTTATTTTTTTGAGAATCAGGCTAGTAAAGCGGTTACTGTAAATGGAGAAAGATACCGAAACATGATAACCAATGTTTTATGGGCATAATTGAATGATATTGATCCGGAGGACAAGCGGTTCCAACGGGATGATGTAACAAGCTACTCAGTTAGTGAAACAATTGACTTATTGAGGACACAATTGTCTAGTCGCGTTATTTTCAGAAATGGAAATAAAGCGACCACATTCGAAATAGACCAGAATAAAAATAACAAGAGAATTTGTAGAGATGGAGACATTAATTGGCCACCGAGCTCCTGCGATTTAACACCATCGGACCACTTTATTTAGCGTCGCGTTAAAGGTCACGTGTACGTCAATAATCCTAAAAGAATTTCAGACCTAAAAGAAGAAATCTGAATCGTAATTGGAGAGATGGAGCCCCAGCTGTGTAGAGATGTTATTGAAAATTTTAACAAAAGAATGATTAGGTGTAAAAAACACGCGACGGTCATTTATACATTATTTTTCATTTATAAATAGCACACTCCCAATTATTATTTGCATGGAGGAACTTAAAATTTTTACTCAAATTCTGTTTCATTTCAAAGTAAAAAATCGCGTCCTCATTACAAAACCCTGTATATAAAAACTATATACAGGAAACTATATACAGGAGAGTTATATAACCCTGTAAATAATATAAATTGTCGCTTAGTATTTCAGATTTTTTAAAAAAAAAACTATACCAAAAAAGCTCTAAAATAAGAACCTAACATATACTTCGAAAACTCGTTCCTTACAGATACTAAACATACCGACACACATAGGATACACAGTAGATCCTCTGTAAAATCAAAAATTCAAGCAATGAAGAAAAAAAATCCCGACAAAGTACATACGACTAGAAGATAATAAAATAAATAATATGTGAAATTGGATCAGAAGCGTTGCAAAATGCAAATTATAAACAATTTACCAAAAATGTTTGAGAAAAGTAACAAATCTCAGTATATTCTAATAAAAATAATAATTGTTTCAAATCATTTCGTACAAATGAATAAGCTGTCCATTAATGCACAGCTATATTATTACACGTACATTTATAATCAATGAGATAGGTATAACTGTTAACATGGTCAAATATAAATATCGTTTTTTTTTTTAATTTAAACAGAAAATGTTTTTTTTTTATTATTTACCTTACTTTTTCAAAGATGATGTTTTGTGTAAAAAAATAAAACCATGCATTTAACATCGTATTGAATATCGTGAATATAATATTAATATCAGATCGGTGGAAAAATAATTGCGGTTTATGACCTACAAATTAATATACACGCAGCAATTATTTTCATACCGACCGGACCTGGCAGAAATGAAGTACTAGGTCAGTAGGAAAATAATTGCAGTGTTTTATACGAATTTGCAGGTCATAAACTGCAATTATTTTTCCGCCGACCTAATAGTTTCAAAAAACTATATAATGATTTTATAATTGTTCTCTCGACTGTAGTACAAGTGAAAAAAATGTACTCACCGCCAACAAAAATACATAAAGCGGTGATTATCTTCATTGTGGACTCGTCGTACTGCTTTGCACAATAATACAAATAAAATAATGAATGAAAAACTAAACAGTTTAAATTTTTACTACTGACGTAACAAATATATTTGATAGGAAAATTGTAATTAAAAATGCTGTTATCATCACTGACTTAGAGATCATAAAGTTCTGTGAACCACAGTAAAAGTAAATACTAGTTGACATCCGTAATGACTTCAGTCAATTAAATACCAATACAAATAAAGTTTGAATAAATATGAATAAAATTTCATATCTGTTACATGAAATGATTCATAGTAAGTTTTATTTTGAGTGAAAAATATTACACAGACGTACTTTCTATTCTATTCACTTACATAATTATGAGAAATCAAAGTATAAAATGAAAATACAATTGTGTAATCTAAACAGAGACACAGCATAACAATACTACTTACCAGATCCGCATATGTTGATTACGTTCAATCGTTTTTATTCGAATACCCTGCATTTTTTCCAACTTGATCTGACCTAACAGAAGATAAAATATGACAATTAAATTGTATTCTGTTTTGTCTGCATTTTTTTAGAAAGGAAGCAACTTCTTAAATCCTGATGAAACAATATCATCAGAAAATTAAAAAAATGCATGAAAAGTTGCATCGTTTACGGCCAGCATTAGTCAATTGAAGAGGATCAATTCTTCTTCATGGCAATGCCCGACCACACGTCTCACAAATGACTTTAAAAAAATTAAATGAACTGGTTCATGAAACTTCACCTCATCTACCTTATATTTCCGGACCTGTGTCCGACAGATTACCATTTTTTTAAAATATTCAATTAATTTACTACGAGAGAAGGTTTTCAAAGTTTTAGCATTAGCTCAAAGCGCTTTCGATGAATTCGTTAATTCCAAATGTGTGCAGACCAATGGCCTTTTTTTGATTAATAAATATAATTTTTAAGAGATATACACGTCACCAACCGAATAATTTATTTTTTTACTTTAAAATACCAATCAGAAAACAAATCACGCGATCTCCATCAGCCAATCAGAACACAAGCGAAGAGGACTGAAGAGGAGGACCAATTTAATTTATAGAAAGATTAATAATCGATTCATCATTTAAAGTACTATGGCCTATTTTTCCATTAATAGGAAGAATTTGAAAGTACTTCTCTGTTTGAATTAATTTGCGATGAAATAATATAAGCTGCGTACAGGTCTTTATATATATTTCATTTTTAGAATTTCTTGAACGGTATGATGTCGACCTGTTAAGAAATGTATTCTTAAATTTACATAACAGAAGCACTAGAAGAAAATATTCTCTGCCTTCTATATTTTCTATGTTGCAGAGTTTGCATTGCATGCTGATATTAATTTCGTATCCGATCATAAATAACTATTAACAATTAAAATTAATCTAATTAAAATATAACTCACCTGCTTTAATCACAAATTATTTCACAAACACTAGACAATAAAAATGTCGAACACATGTCAAACAAGTAATTTTCGAACAGAGTCTTTTTAAGAATCCAATTTTTCTTTGACCAATAAGAAAGCATATGTTCTCTACCAATAGTAAAACGACATAAAAATTGACTTACAAATCGAACAACTAACGCCATCCGACGTGTCAGCATTTCTTAAAAAGCATGCTCAAGGTTGGTTGTTATGATTGTCAAATATGTAAACTGGTGTAAACAAACAAACGTCAACCTTTAACAGGAACAGAAAATCGATTTTAAAACTCGAATAGAACACGAACAATATTTTGTTACTTTATCAATATTCGTTCGTTCATTCCAACACATTAAGATTATGGTTTTCAAAAATAATGGAGAAAAATATTTGTAGGTTATGTTTAAATGAACATTTTAAAATGTTTGATATATTCGAAACATGTAACAATTTGTTAACAAATATATATCAGTGTGTTGCAATTAAGGTTCGTATATGTCATTTTTGAGTAGTGGTTTTAATAATGAGTAGTCCCAATTCTTATATATTTGATTATAATACAAATAATAAATTTAAAATATATTTCTGAACATCAAAGAATATTATGCTAATACAAATTTTATACATATATCTATCTATCTATCTATATATATATATATATATATATATATATATATATATATATATATATATATATATGTGTATATATACACACACATATGTATGTATATAGATATGTATACGTAATATAAATATATGGTTCAGTACATTTAGGTTCAAAAAAAAAACAAACATATTTTCATTTGCAACTCGATATTATTGAAAGCACAGATTATATTAGTTCTTTTGATAGATAAAAATTAGAGATTAATTTTAATTAAACTAACAGTAAAAATTTATTTATAAACTGATATTAGAAATATACTTGGAAAATAAAAATAAATATATACTAAACTGCTACCGTAAATGCAATTTATTGATCATTATGTATGAGAATCAGTTTGTTTATATGTTTTTATTTGTATGTTGTTATTTAATACTGTTTATTCAATTTTATATCGTATAATTACTGATTAAGTATTATTACATTTTTAAGCTTGAAAATTACTAAAATATTATATTCTAAATGTATTCTATATATATATATATATATACACACACACACACACACATATGCAAATATAATGTAAAATTTAATAGAAATTTCTTTTCTACTAGATTAAAAAAAATGACAAATTTTCAAAAACAATTTGCTTGAATTGCTATATAAAAATAATGAATTGGAATGATTTCAAGGAAATTTGTCAAGAGTCTGACAAAATATTGAAAACACAATATTTTTTACATCAGTCAAAAGATTTTACAGACAAAACAAAAAGTGAAAGTAAAATAAACAAAAATATTTATTCTATAAATGATTGTATTAAGATTAGTTCTGTTGAAGATAGTAGCAATGTTACTGAAAACAATATAAATAATGAGAGAATAGAGCCATCCGCATTAAGGAATGCAAAAGAAACAAAAGAATTTGTTAACGTTGTAAATTGTGTACAAGAAGCTGAACTTGATGCGATAAAAAAAATATTAGACAATGTATCTAATAAAACTGTTAATATCGATAAACAAGAAAATAATTTAAATACACAGAATCACATAAATGTAATTTGCAAGATCGATGTTACAGACAGTGATTATCCATTAAAACAGACTACTAGTTTAGAATGGAACACTGAAGAAAGTGAAGACTTAAAAAAGTATCTCTTATTATTAGAAAGAGAAGATTTGATTACCTCATTTGAATCAAAACTGAAAACATTGAAAAATACAGCATACACTTGTGATATCTGTTTGAAAGAATACAATGATCTAATTGAATATTTGGACCATCAGTACATTCATGAAGGAGAATTAGTCTTTAAGTGTGATCGTTGTTCAAAGGTACGAATAAAATAATTTACTTTACAAAAATGAACTGACCCCATATGTTTTTACAATATTTTGGTTTGGAGTTATTTTAATGCATGTTTAAATGCAATCATTTTTATGGTGTTCAAATAGAATCTAGTATTTACATTTATCAAAAAATTTAATGAATGGTTTTTTATATTTAAAAGGAAAAATTCTATGTGCAACACAGAACACAAGTATATAAATGTAGAACATGAGTAGAAACTTGAGCATTATGGTTTTCATTCATTTTAGGTATTTGCAAGTAAGAAAGAGTTAAAAATGCATGAATTGAAACATCAAGTGGCTTGCTCTCAGTGTAAAAAGATGATTTTAATGTCTAGTATGAAAGCACATTTAATTTCCCACACAGATAAATATCGGTAGGTATTAGAGCAGCTTATCATAATAACATCTGTGTAGTGTTGTTATTGTGAAATGATAAACTGATTTATTTACTGTTTGTCATTTCTTCCTTTAATTACAATTGAGTATTTTATTTATTATATATATATATATATATATATATATATATATATATATATATATATATATATATATATACATACATATTATTAAATAGCTATTTAGTCTTGTAATTGTCTCAAGTACACATTCTTAAATTTTTATTTTTAATTATTTCATTGAGAAAGAACTGTTTATGTACATTTGCTGTATTGACCTTTGAATGCAAAATCATTAATAGTAAATTTATTAGAATACATGTTAGTTCTGTATACTTCTTTGTATTTATGATTTTTTTTATGAAGAAATATTTTAAAGTATCGGTTTTTGTTAAAAGATAAATATTAATACTTTACCACTCATTCGAATTAGTGCTTAACTGGCCACTGAATACCACACATTCTTCCTAAGCTGTGTGTAATATGTTTCAACTTAAAGTTCTATAACTTGTGATCCTCGATTACATATGAACTCACTTTAGTAACCTTTCATAAATTGTTGTTTAAATTCTTATACATTAAACAAAGTATCGAATAGAAGACAATTCAATAAATATGACTTTGTTAGTTCATTATTTAATTTTCTCATAATGTTGTTATATCAATTGATCAGTTCGATTCACTCTTTCATACATTTTTTTATAGTGTACAATGGATTTGACTTTCATATTTTTTTTTTTTTGATCATATAATTTCCAGTGTGTTATTTTTGCTGAATGTATTGCAGGTATAGTTTTGACAGTTTTGCTTGTTCTTGCTTACTGTATCTGCAGAAGAACTTGATCTTTTCTCCAGAGTTGTTTAGTTTTCTCTTAATTTTATTACTTTTAAATTTTGACAATTTTATATTACTTATATTTTTAATATTAAATTTAATTCCGGTGTATTCATGCTTGTATAATAATTATTCACATATAGATGATGTTTGGATAAAAAATTTTCTGCAGTGTTACCTTTACTTAAATATAAAACAAAACGACAAATAATTCTCTGGTTGTTTTAAAAGTATCATTTGTAAAAATAGATTTTGGATTTTTTTTAAAAAAATGAGGTTTCTATGTTGACTAATAATTATACAAATTTACTTTACTTATTTATTCCATTAGAGAGGTATTAATCTCAAAAATGTCTTCATTTCCACAACAGTGTCACGTCAGTCCCTTTCACATTTCTGTATTATTTATATTAATGAAACACTTGAATGCGATCTCTGTTAGTTTCAGTAATCATTTAAGAAAATCATCTCTAATATACAATTGTACCACATCTGATACACTTGTAGAGTCTGTACAACATCTTTTAGCTTGTTTTATTGAATTTTTCTGAAAGTAGCTCCATATCATTTTTCACTTATATTACAGTTCGAATCATTTACTTGAAATTATTGTTGTTATATAATGTCTATTTCCTTCTGCACAACAATATTGCTATTAATCTTCCACATGTCTGCATTTTCAGAAATATCAATCTTTTCAACAATCTGATGCATAATTAATATCAAGTTCTTTAAACGCTGAGGAAATTTCATTGTTTCAACATTTTTTTAATATTTATATTAATGTCACTGTTATTTATACACAATGCAGTTATTTGAAAAGCACTATCTTAAACACAAGAAGAAAATCTTACAAACTATAAGAAATGTTTGATTTTTTATTTTTAATTCCAGCAACTCAGCAGTGTGCTAAAAAGTATTAATAGCAGAAAGTCTTTTAAATTTTATTTCTGAAATTAAACTTATTTTGTATTAGGAACACAGTATGTTAATATACAGTACTAATTTGCTAAAAATGAATAATTGTATTGAGATCAATTTACATAATACAATGTATAAGGTCAAAATTAATCAATTTCTTACTTCAAATATATATATATATATATGTATATGTATATATATATATATATATATACGTACATATACACACACACCTATGTTTTGATTTGTTTATTTTAAAACTGAATCTATTGATAAATTATTTCATGTTCAACTGTTTGTCTTTTTCTTGGTAACATTTTAAATTGTTTTGTTTTATACATACATAGCCTAACCATAAAATTTCATTTGCTCGGAATAATTAATCGATTTAATTCACTAGGTGTTCAACTTGCACGCTATGTTTTGCGACTCGAGCCAATTTAACAACACATATCATTTCTACACATACAAATATTAAAGAGCATGTATGTGAAACGTGTGGTAAACGCTTCAGTACGAAAACTTCGCTCACGAGCCATCATAAAACTCACAGCGATGTTCGAGCGTATCGCTGCGCCTTCTGTTCGTACGCAGGTAGGACAGCGTCCGCATTGTACATTCATAAATCGAAACATGAAAATGCATCGTACGTCTGTGAAACCTGTCCGAAAACCTTCAAGAGCACACGATGTCTGAAAGATCATAAACGCCGAGTCCATAATAAAAATAAACGTTACGAGTGTAGTTACTGCTGTAGAAGATTCGTCGAAAAGTATATGCTGACAGTTCATTTGAGAACGCATACAGGCGCGAGACCTTACGAGTGTAAAGTCTGCCTGTGCACGTTTGTGAGATCTGATGGTTTGAAAGAACATATGGGAACTCATGGTGAACGACCAAATTATAATTGCAAGAAATGCGGGAAGAATTTTATCTATAGAAGAAGTTTAACGAGGCATAACTGTTTGCAAACCTTATAAACATTTTTACAAATAATTAAATGTTGCTTACAAAATACAGATTTTAAATAAGATAATTTTGATATATACCGACTGTGATTTATGTCCGTGCAATTTAAGTTGCAACTTGTCAATTTACAATCATATCAAAAGATTTTATTATCATATACGAATGATTAAACTGGAAAAATCTAAATTTTTGTATACAATAGTATTTAGTAATTTTCATATTGAATATTTTTCCATTAGCGATTCTCGGAAAAGTTTATTCAAAATTTCGGAGTGTGACGTCGATAGGAATAAAAATATTATTTACAAACACGATCAGTACAAAATAGTTTCTACGTTTCACATTAAGTATTAAATGTATACTACTTATTAACGGTTTCACGCCATAAAAGTTATAAACAATTTATTAAAGATTGTATTATTTCTTATTTTATTTTTAATATTTATATTTTACTAGTAATTTCTATCTCAATTTCATTAAAATTCTATTCATAAAGTATATACATTATTTTGTATCATGTTAAATAGTATTTTAGTAGAAACAACATTTATCAATGAAATTCTATTTGACATGTCTTCCATAATGAATTAATAGCGAGAGCTATTACATCAAGATTAACAAAATCAGAGATTGAAGTAATGCAAAGCTAATTGACTTTCAGTTTTCAATATAAACTGTAGGTTTAAAATTTCTTTCCTTTAGTGTTCAAGTTCAAAAATGTCTTTTGAAATGAACTTCTGTATAAAAAAACAGTGAAATAAATGAAAATAATTTTTAATTTAGCTATCGATGTTTTTTTCTCTTGGTACCTTTATCTGATTTTCGATCACCATAAAATAAACAATAATTGAACTTTCGTAATAATGGAAAAAAATCATCAAATATCACAGTTCTGGGATTTATGAAATATATAACAGATTTTTCAAAATGAATATTATTTATACAATGTTTTTTTTCTTGTGAAATCAATTTACTTTCATCACAAGCTCTATTGTTCCCATGATCATAACAGTGCAAAAATCTAATTAATTCAGACTTTGACTTGTCAAGATAACTTTTTAAATCTCTATCACTGAATTGGTCCATTTCAACCTGACTAATAAATACTTGAATCAAATGTAGCAGTCCTAAAGATGTATCAGGTGCATAATTGTACAGTAAAATAAAATTTTCTGGGTGACAACCAAAAAATATAAAATTCCTTTTTAAGACAAATAAAATATTCGCATTAAAAAACGTAACCGGAATAAAATTAATCAAACATAGGCTATCGCCATTTTTTATTCGCATCAATTCTTTAATTATTTCGAGTAGAGCACGAACTTCATATTTACTGAAATCATAAGAATCGTAGAAATGACGGAAATCTAAATATCTTATCCGACCGTCACCGAGTGTTTTTAACGATTCCGATTTTGATTTTCTACGATCGTGATGAAAAAAACTCTCGATACGTTTATTTATAGAATCGTTGCTCCGACAAAACAGAAACTTCGAACTAGAAACTACATTGATTTTTTTTCCGATGATAATTTCGAAAATAACATTCACACGATCGTTACTTTCAACGTACATTATACCGGGCACTTTTGGAAAATCCGAACAGGATGTCTTCACTAACGAATTATTAAAGTTATACATAGTTCTGTGTTTTTCATAATCGTTTTCGGAAACTATATGTTTTCGCGAATCGACGTATTTCAGTTTACATTTTTTAATATAATAGTCGGTTACAGATTGTTTTAAATATAATAATGAATCATCGTTATCAGTAGTCCTATGTTTTGAATTAACGTCGTATGTCCTGAGATTGTTCTCTATTACTTCGATTTGATAATTCATAAATAGCTTTGCACACTCCTCTATTTGTCGAATGAAATTTTTTGGAATTTTTTCTAAAGGAAACAAGCACATGCTTTCATCCTGGCAATGATATTTTTCTAATAACTTTGGCCATAATGAACATAATATGCTAAAGCCATAATATTGTAAACAAATGACGTAAACTTCTGAATTTCCTCCTTTCGATGAGCATGGTTTAAAAATATGAACTTCATGGAAACAGCAGTTTAAGAGATATAGAAGATTAACTGTTGATGATTCAAACATTGTGAATATCTTTAATACATACGACCCATCTGAAAATACATTTAGAATAATTTAATAAGCATCGATCCAATAAAATTTAAAACTTTCTATTATTATTGACAAACTAGCTGAATATATAACTGACTGACTTTTTTATATTGACATTAGCATATCTATAAAAATGATTTATTAAAATAAATATGTAGCATATAAATGACTGACAAATTATTCTAGTGTTTCTGACCTTTTGGATCACTTGAGTTTCTGTCTTCTACTACTAGTTCAGCACGTGTGCAATTTTCAAAAGGATTTAGATAACCGATTTTAATTCTGTTTTAGATGTTTTTTTTTAAATTTTAGTTGAAGCATGGTTTATAATTTTAAAGCATAAAATATTGTGTCACTTTTTTTATATTTGTTAATTTAATAAGTTATTTTTATATATTTCTAGGTTTTATAGAATGTTTACTTTTATAGAAATAATATCTAAATCTATATGGAGATGGCACATTGCTATAACTAGTTGTAGAAAATAGAAACTCAAACGACTGAAAAGAATGAACACTACCAGGACAATATATGAACAGGATCACAAATATAAAAAAAATATGTTTATAAACCCTCTACTCCTCTAAATACTAATTATTTTTGCATTTGTGGCAGGAACATCATGATTCACACATGGTAGTGTAATCGATACATAAAACATATTACAGTGTCGATATAGCTCACTATTAATGTAAATAACTATAGTAATATGTTTTAATATGGTGGTTATTGTTACTGTTATAAAAGCAGCCTAAATATTTTACATTTCATTTATTTAAAAGTTACATATAAACGAACCGGTGATTTGAAGACGGAACAGACTGACGATATCAAATAAAAATCCTATCTAATTTATTTTAGTTTTTCTTCCGTTCTTTATTTCTTAAAGTAGACTTGATAAAAGAAAATTGTAACTTATTTTTTGCAGCTAGGTTTTTATTAAGTTATAAAAGGAACATATTCGATGGATTTTGATCGTAAGTATATGAAACATTGATTATTTTGAATTTCATTTCTTTCTAAATAACAGATATCTTTATTTTCACTGATTGAATGGAATGTTTTTCAAAAATATGATTAAAAAAAAAATAGAAATAAACATTTTGCATTTCTCACAAAAATAGATAGCATTGAATCTATATACTCTTTCAAAATAAGTGATTCAAATATAAATGCATAAAAACCATTGTATTATATATTTTTAAAATCATTACCTGTAGATAAAATCGTCAGTGCTGTAATTGTTTCACAATAAATGAGATGTGATACAATTGACTCTTGATTACCTGGATCAGACATACAATCCACACTTCCATCTGCAGATACCAAGTCAACCTTCAGAAAGACAAAAAGAAAATGATAAATATATTTAACATTTATTAATAGCATATATCTCTCACCTGTTTCATTTTTGAATGAACTTTTGAAATTAGTTCCTTATGATTATCATATAACAATATATTACCGGTATTGTCGAGTCCAAAGCACCAATTATCCAAGTCATTCAATATCAAACGATCATCATTTATCATTTCAGACATACTATTTCCACTGTAGAATGGATTTAAAGACATGGCAAGGTGACTGAACTAAAATTTATATGTGTATATTTGTACTAAAGGGACTACTTTCAGATTTGGAATAGTTGTCTATTCTTAAACTATTTGACAGTAGTCACGATAGTTTGATAATTCAATAATTTGAATTATCTAGTTCCTAACATAGCTTCAATGTAACTTTTTCTCTCTGTAATTTGAACACTAAACCCAGTAGTTTAATAACATATTGAAAACTTTTATTAATCATCAAACTGCTATAAATCATAATGAAAACATATTCCATACTCAATATATATAAGCATAAATACTGTTTTTTACAAATGTAAAGTAAAAATGTTAATTTTTTTCTTTATATAGTTTTTTGTTTTTGAAAATGATGTTTTTTAAATAAAACCAAATTTTTGATCCGTTTTAGTTCAACTGTAATAAGGCAATTAATAGATCAAAGTACTGTGACTTTACTGTATTTTTATTAGGGCAAATACTGTTTAAACACGACCTTTATATCTGTTATGAATTTGCAAATACTTGTAGTTAAGGCTGGTATCAGATGAACCCACTCGGGTGGTCACATGGTCATTAGTTGGGCATTAAGCCTGACAGTGTGGTGTTACTTTATTAAGTAGCATCTTAACATTAATAGAGCGATACTCACTGAACTACATAGTCGGTCTATCGAGTTTTTAGTACACTGTTCTACATAAACCTTGAAATTTGGTCACTTCGCTGTGGAATTTTATATTAAGAAATGTATTTTATAAAGTTAAACTTATTTTTGTAATTTGGGATATAATAAGTGAAGATTACAATAATCGAGAAATAAAAAATCAAGTCTGAGAAGAGCTTGTGCTTATATTTTTGGATATTGTATAAGCAAGAATGCTAAAAAGTAAAACTCCTGTTAAGTTTAAAACTTTTTTTATGGTTTTGTTAAAAACAAGTATATTTTGAATTCATTATTTTATATAGCCATGTTTCCCTTTTTTTGTTCATAAAATAGACTTTTTTGCAGTGATAACACTTTGTAGTTTCCTCGCTTGGGTTGCCTGGATCCTTGATCCATAAATGAGAGATTTAGACAACTAGTAGTCAAAAATTCTCATCTTTTGCAGAAAGCTTCTTCCCACAATATAGTCTAACTTTTGAATAGAGTAAACGCTTTATCTCCAACCATAAGAAATGAATTTTTTACATGACTGTATGTTCATATAAGTTAATAAATGATTAATATTACAACAGCTAAGAGAACAAATGAAAAAAATTTATATAATTAAAACAGGGTGAGCTGCTTTTTATTGATTTCCGACTCTGACGTAGCTCTTACTAATATAATATTTACATTAATGCTTTAGTAAAAGAGGAATTTATCTCACATTCACAGGTATACTCAATTTTCGAATATGTTTTCTTCAATCAGCCACTGTATACACTTCGTTGCCCATATTGGAACATAAACATTCCTTACAATGTCACAATCAGATGATTATCAGAAAGCAAAAACGTACAATGTAGTTTTATGAATGTTAGTTGCAAAATGATTAGTACTAAAAAATTCATTATATAGTGTGTGTATATGATATTCTTATATTATTTCAGATCAGCAATTAACTGAGACATGAAAGAGTTTGACAGATTCTTTATTTAGAGAAGTAATTAGTCACAAGAGGTGTAAAAGCATGACTATGGAATTGGAGTCAGTTGCTTTTTAACGGGTTCAATTTCGGTGTCAAAGCTCGAAATCGTAAAGATCTTCCGATTGTGACTTTAAATTTTCTGTTCTCTTCCTTTATAACATTCACCGATATACTAATCTATATTTACACTTCTATTAACACTTTCTACTATTTTCAATATTACTAATACATATCTGTTGTCACAAATGGATTCTTTTTTCAGGTACAAACCACAAAAACTTTTTCAGAAGACCTTTACAGAACAAAATGTTTTATGGAATAAGAAACAAATTCACATACTAAAGTGAATTGTTTATACCAAGGTCTGCACTGCATATCACTTTTTGTTCTTGAATTCAATGGAAACTTCAAAATAATAATTGATAGTGATAATTACAAGCTAGCAAAACTATAAAAAAAATATGAAAACTACAAATAAAGTATAGAAAACAGTTACTCAATTATTTATATCTACACCATACTTATTCAACGTAAGTAAATGTGCCTTATACGGTTCGTAATGTACAGTCGGAGTCCAAATCTGTCATCCAAATAATATACGGATATCTAACGTAACTGTTGTTTCTACACAAGATAATAAAAACAGATGTGTTGGTAAATTCTCTACAAGATATTGAAGGTGGAAGTTCATCAATTACTTAACAACTTGATCAAGTCATTCAGATGTGAATAATAGAATAAAACAACTTCATCTGGTTAAACAAAAATTGATCAATATCATAAATAAAAGTGTTGAATATAGAAATAAGTGCAAATACTGAATATAAAACGATTGTAACAAAATTTTGTCTTTATCATCTCTAAAAATCATACTAAAAAACGTTCAATTTAAAGTAAAAGAGGAAAGCAATGAATATAATTGAAATAGAAATTAATTTATTTACGTACTCTACCTCATAACTATAACCACAGTATTTATAAATGAGTACATCAAAATTCACGCTTAAAAAAAATGGAATAGCTGCACTCATTATTATCTTTTCTAGTTAACTTTCCTCTTAAAATAGAATTTACTAAATAATTTGATGACATTCTGCAGAAATTAAAAAAATGCAGCTCTAATTTTTTTCAAAATGAATTCCATAAACCATATAAATGAATAGCTTTATCCGACATACGTTCTAATATTATATATTAGTATTTTTCAATTTCTAGTCCACAGATCCCTAGAGAACTGTAAATGTATTCATGGGGTTTACATGTTCTCTGCACAAATATTTAAAAAACGTACTTTTATTTTAATAATAATAATAATAAACCATATCGAAGACTCTTTGTTATTTTAAATTGTAACATAATTTTAGACTGCATGCTAAAATTGATAACACTTTAATACTGTATTTTATTATTATCAACGGTTTGTTAGCATTTATTTTACAAATATGTTTTAATTTTGATTATAGCTATTTTATATATATATTTCTATATGTTTACAAAAACAATATAATTTTTTTCCCTTTCAAATGGGGTTCTTCTTGGAGAGATAAAGTTTGAGAAACATTGCTATACGCTTAAAATAATTGATTACATTGTAAAAATACCTTTAAATTAGGAAAATTGATTATTAAATAATGATTTAATGATGTTACAAATGCGCCAGGAGCCTCACATAAATGAACCGAATTGAATTCTGCAAAATTTTTATATTTTTCATTTATAATTTCAAAACTTGTCAGGATTTCAAAGAACTTAATCCAAGCCTAAAATACATAAAAAATAATAAGCAGGTCAACACTTTCATACATTACGCACTGATCATTAACCTGCGTAAGAAGTTCGGTATCGAAGCGAGAGCGTAATATTTGAAAGAGATTACCGGACGGATCGTTTAATTTCGTATGAGCGGACCAATCCTCTAAATCGTGTTCACCTGTTTTACTCTTAACATCGTTTAACTGTTTTTTAAATTGTTGAAGAGATTCAATATTCCATTGATTCACAGTAAATACATCGTCTATACTTGGAAGGTACCATCTACAATTTTAATATAAGTTCCAGTATCGTTTGAAAACAATATTTCTAATATTATATCAAAATTTTAAAATAAACTGAACAAATAGAAATTTACTATTTTTTCCGATCTGTTTCCTGAAGTTTTAATTTTATTTCAGTCGAAAAATAAACGAAAACATTTACATTTTCTGTTCGATCATATTATATATAGTTTGCATGTCAATGGTCTTATCATCCTTAAAGCACTAAAACAATCTTTTTTTTGCAGAAAAAAGATTGTTATATACCTTGACATGACATTGAATTTATTTTAAGTTATTATCAAAACGGTTAATTATTGAACGATTTCACATAAATATTTTTTGTGATATATGCTAGGTGAACATACATATGTAAAAAATAATTTAGACACCACTATAATTGATAGACACTACAATAATTGTAACTAGTTTGGTTTACGTTCATGACTTTTATTATACTTTGATAGATTAAAAAATGTTTAACCTTACAAAATAATTTCTTACTAATTTACTGGTAAAAAATAAAAATCAAGTATTAAAATATTTTTTTCGAATGTTTCTTTTTCTTTACAACGTTTGATTATTTTTTATTTCCATTTTTTATTAACTTTATCGATGCAAACACTGGTTTGAAACTGTACATTTTATAAAATATTACTGCCTTTTAATTAATTTAATTTACGTACTGTTGATCGTCGTCATGAAATGTGTATTTTTTCGAAAATAATTCCACTATGTGAGATTCATAATTTGCCGAAGACATCGTATCAACTATTGAAACCGATTAATTTTCTACAGTAAACACCTACATTTTATGCCTTAATCTATACTGATCTATTCCAAACCTAAAAATACTTTTAACGTAATAATATAAACAAAACAAGATATATTAAAGTCACTACTAGTTTTCAGTGCAGATGAGTCCTTTTTACATCTGTATAAAAATATGACATATCCTGCGACAGGATGGTTAAAGCAACAGGAAAATATGAGAGCGCTACTTAGTTTACTCGGATGTGAATGGATGGCAATAGTTGTCCGATTTATAAGTCATTTTGTGTATCGTTTTATTATTGGCAAAGAACATGAACATATAAATGCTCTCTTATTGGCCAAAGAAAAATTCCATTCTTAGAAAAAACGCTGTTCAAAAACTTCATCTGTTTAATATGTATTTAATATTGTTTATGACCGCATTTAGTGTTAGTGAAATAATTTGTGATTGAAGTAAGTGAATTGTATTTTAATTTTATTAGCTGTTAATAGTTATTTATGTGTAATAATATTTGTACTGTAGAGTACATCTTTGGCTTCAAGCAATGGGAATTGGTGAAAAACATGTGATACAGCACGTAGAGTGATGAAATTGTGTCGGCAACATTTTAGATTATGCGATTTTAAAATTTACCAACAAAACCGGGAGCGGCCGACACGGTCGCGGGTTGATTGTATTGATTGTTTGATGAGCGTCTCTACACTGCACACTAGCACTTCGCGTTGTTAACTTTGGCACTCGCGGCACTAACTTGTTTGCTGATTTTTTTATAGCACTTCTGCACTGAGTGTATGTTTGTTGAGCGTCACTTCCGCGGGAGGAAGGGAGGAGGGCAACTTACAGACGGACCTCGAGGAGGAGCAGCTTCCGCCTCGCAGCCTTGGAGAGGGTCCATTTGGGATTTTTGATGTGCAGTGTAGTTTTCCGGACTTGGTCGCTGGGGTGCTCAACACAGCGGTCGACGAATGCTGCGTAGAGTCTCGCGGCAGCTTCACGCATTGTGTCTATACCACAGATTCAATGAAGGTGTCTTGTGGTGGTTTCCGGAGGAAGCTCCGTGACTTGCCGTAGGACGTCGCTTTGTACGACCTGCCGCTTGTTCCAATTTGTGGAACACGTCGGTAGCCACACGGCGATGGCGTATAGGAGTGAGGAGCGATTGCAAGCCTTGTAGATATAGAAGGAATACTGCATATATATATATATATATATATATATATATATATATATATATATATATATATATGTATATATAATGTTGAAGTAGTTTGATGCGTGTTGATAATGCGCGAGCGTACCGGCAAGCGTAACATAAAAGTGCGCAAACGTGTTAGTGAGAGTGAAGCGCCGTCTCGAAAACGACTTAGCGTGGCGTCACTTTTATATATAAAACTTGTATAACCATCGACGAAGACACTCACGTTGTAAAATAGTTGTATAGAATAAAGTTATAGAAAAACTTTATTACTGTTCTCATAAATTACCGTCTCCTATCCTCAATTACTTTGCTCTAGCTTCAACATATATATATATATATATATATATATATATATATATATATATATATATATATATATATGTATAGATGATAGATTATGTTTGAGGGGAGAGGAAGCTATCTTGCCTCCCGGCACTTAGACTCGAAGTCCATTATGCCTTCCCTCGGCTGATCAAAACTACTCGGGAAGTTTCGCTTCCTTCCAGAAAGAAGCCTATCAGCCTACCCGAGTTTATAGACCCTAGTCCGGCCGTGGTGAGGAAAAACTCCCCAAACCATCGTCGCCTTAAATTGACCCATGCCGGACATTCCGCGAGGAGGTGAATGGGGGTCTCGTTGCCCCCCCCCCCACACACACCATCTACACTTCCCATCCGTCCTTCGGCCTTGTATATGTTCGTGGTAGCTTAGTCTCCCGTGTCCAGTGACAATTCGCACCAGGAGCCGGGAGAAGGATCTGCCACTTGTATAGATTCTCTTGGTCCATTCCTTATTTGGGGCTTGACCTAAGAGTACCCTGGATTGACGGCAACCGTCAATCATTAGCCACCATTCTGAGTGTTCTGACTCGACTCACTCCCGAATGGCGCCCTTGACCCAGCATCTCGCTAACCCTATATATATATATATATATATATATATATATATATATATATATATATATGTATGTATGTATGTATATTCATGGGCGGCCTGAAAATGATAAAGATTCAGGGCCCCCTGATGTGCACATTCGTCCCTGTATGGAAGCCTATCGAAACAGACATTAATTTCAGTTTCGATAACAGTCTCTTAAGGTTTTCCAAACATCGATAAAGGCGCGGATCTTTTCATGCGAAATCGCCGACAAACGAATACTTTTGAGAATCGCTGCACTTTCGTACAAAAATAAGTATACGTACGTACTACACTGTTCGTTCATCTTTTCGAATACTGCCTGATCTTCTCTTTTTTGATCATTCGAAATTTGTAAACTTGTCCCACTACAGCGAGCGATGCCCCTGGCCGGCCAGTCGTCCATTCAAATAACTTTCGTCCGTTGTATGCAAAGCAAGGTGAATAATGTCATGGTAACTGTCGTTACACCGGCGCACGACCACGATATCGTACAGCGCGCAATAAATATCGGCTCCACCAATTTCACTTATCATTTTTTTCACGCGACATATGTTCACAAGCGTGTTCAGTACGACGAATATCACGTTCTGTGTGCGACGTCGTTAGTATTTGTTTTACTTAATAATATACTTATAGAATTTATTATTCGATCCTGAATCGGTTCAGAATTTCCATACACATCGTCAAGTTGCTGACCAACCGAGTGACTTCTTGAAAAACACTTTGTAAGTCGTTTCAAAATAGTTCTTTGTTTATTTACAAATACAGTAAGAAATTATTTACAGTGACGATGACGTAGAATATTTTTGTATTGTTAAGACAACAAAAGTGAAATTTAAATTGTAGATTAATACAAAAGATACTGTTTTGTATTTAATATAGAACTTTTACTTTTATTCATTTTAATATACATGTAAATATATATCTATCTCTCTATATTTATCTGTCTATGTATCTATCTATATATATATATATATACATATACATATACATATATATATATATATATATATATATATATATATATATATATATATATATATACATTTGAAAAATATTTATTTAAATATAATTCATGTTCCATTCTACTGAATTCAATGGAAACATTACAACAAATTCCTTGTAATTATAGATTTAAAATATAACCGAACAACAGCATTAGTGTCTAAATGTGTGCGAACAGGCATCTTTTTAGTGACTAGAGCGAAACGATGATAAAATAATACAAAAATGAAAAAAGAAACGAAAGCGTTCATTTTTAAATCTATTTAACTATCGTATTTAATGTTGATTAATTTAATTAAACGTTCGTGCGTGAAGACTGTTTACTAAGACTATGGTGTTGTCGGACAGGGCGTCAATGAATCAATTAATATATTAATTCGTGTACAAAACGACCTCGCGGCTGTTGTGACCATGCAACTGTAATTATTTAATAAAAGTGTGTCAACAAATCAGTTCATTAACAAATGATAAAACAACGGCTGTAGAAAGAAATATCAGTTTTATTTTAAACCACACAGTGACCGTGCGTTTTGAAAATTTAAGATATTATCAAACACAAAAAAATATCTAACGACTTGCAGATAAAAGTTGAATATTGTGTATTTGTTTTGAAAGCTGAAAGCATTTTTCGATTGCGGTCCGAAGGACGGGCGAGTTAATAATCGTAGTAAGACACATATGTTCATAATTTGTACATTAATCGATTGTTTTATACAATATAAGTGTGTATCGATAAAAACAGAGTGACTTTGCTTGTACAACTAGTTTATTTTAATTTAAAATGTTGACCAATCATAACAGAGCATAGTTATCAACATGGACGGCGGATACATTATTGTTGAATAACAAATTGGAGAAATGTAAAATTTTTGTCAGTTTGATTGTTGTTAGTGTTGATAGATTTACCCATAGTCTGTGTAAAATACAAGACGTGCGAGAGTGCTGAACAGATGGAGGCAAGCATTATACCTGGTTGTATTGAACATAGGCGTAGTCAGGGACATCTTATTTGAAAATAGATATCTCTTCCAATGAAAAAATATGTTCACTATTTATTCCACATATCTACTGCAAAATATGTCTGTTACATGATTCTTGGGATGTGGTTTGTAATACTGAAATTCTACTGTTCAGCACATTTATAAATATCATTGAAATATAAACTTTTAATTTGCACTTTAGTTAATATTTTAAATTTATTCGCGAATACATAGTAAAGTATATACAAATTAAAAATCAGTTTATTCGAATTTGTTTTGATAGAATTTTTAGTTATTTAAATTTAATACACATTAATGATATTATATATATCATATTATGATATATATATATATATATATATATATATATATATATATATATATATATATATAAAATTCGAAACAAAAATTCCTGTTAAAAAATATTGACATGCCAAACATCAAGAAAAAAAACACACTAAATACGCTTATGGCAGAACATGTATTTTAGAATAAATGTATTCATTTATTTTTTGAAATTATCAATGAAAGTGTCAATCAAATTAATGAAACTTATTTAGTTATATATTTTATAATGTTGTTTAACACTAAATCTATCGACACTTCTTGTATACCTATTCGTACCGTGCCCGGTCGAAATGACCGGTGATTAAAAAAGTTATTGTTGTTATGATTGAACGTAGATAGTAGTTGATTTATTACTGGATTTATATCAAATGAACGGCTTTCATAAAATGGAGACACAAATTTGTTTTCATATAATTTCAATTATAAATATGAAAAGAGAAAAAAGAATGAACGGTACTTATATAGTTCATAGTCCCATATACACGATGTACATAGGTATACGTACGTGCACGTTCTCTCAGAATATATAAATAATTTGTATCTTATTCAGCCTCACTGCATTTTTTACAGATTATTTTGTTCTCAAATGTACATTCGGCGCACACATATTTCTCGCATCTCGAACAGACTTTCGTAGCTTTGTAATCTGTACAATATTTTACTTGGCAAGTTCTTCGTACGTACGAATCTGAATTTGTTGATGGTGTTGGTGCATTTTTTCCTTCCCGCGATTCTTGATACGCAGCGCCAAGTTCTGTAGCTAACTGGAATAAAAATTCCTGCCTTGAAATTTTTTCACCCGTTGTTTCTTTATACAAAACCCAGGCATTTATTCCAGCTAGGTCCAGAATATTGAAAAACACCTGGAGGGGCCCCACCTACAAGATTTCGACTTCACACTGTATTTCCTTGCTATTTAGTCCGCCACGTCTACACCAAATTTTGTATTATTATAAAATCTAATCGTTTCCGGTATACGATTGTTACATTCTTCTATTTCAATTGATTTATGCATGGGACTTAGTACAAGCACTTTTTTGTTGGTTTGCTTTTATACACTGTGAGAGAAATACGATTTGATTTATACAGTTTGCTTGAAAACAGTGTCATTATGTCTTTCCGTTGTTTGGCTAATTTAGAGAAATATCGTTTATTTCCACGGATTATTCCAACAATGTAGCCTTTTTTGAAAGTAGCTTTGAGGCCAGTGAAATACTCGTAAGAAAATTATCTGTTGTTACGTTCCTTCCGCATCCTGTGAATGCTTCCATCAGCTTTAGAACAACGAACTGTCCAAGTGGAATTGCATATTCCCTTCTCGCATCCTTTCACAAATAGGGAAATCCATTTATTAAATACTTGCTGTCGACTCACACGCTAACCAGGATTTTATGCCAAACTTGCCTGGTTCGTTCGGCATATACTGTGTAAATCTACACCTAGTCTTCGATGGAAACAACTGCTCATCAACAGTAGTGTATGCACCTGGTCTATAACAATTTTGGACAACAACCTTGAGATAGCCTCTAGTTTGTACCGATTGTATAGATTTAGAAGAATAAGTAAAATATTTTCTCGGCCGGTCGAACAGACCGGCCGAAAGACAAATTGTCAAACTGGAGAGGAAATAAAAAGCCAGTGTCCATTGAGCAGTATAATAGCTATTGAAAGGTGTTGATCTCGCCGACCAATATCTCTCGACATGTAGTATCGCTAGGAAAACAAAAAAATGGACAAAGAAAGTAGTGCTTTACTTGATTGATTGTGGACTATTTAATTCATTCAGGATTTATCAAGCGCTCAGTCCACAAAGCCAAATAAGATACGAGGATTTTCTTTTCACTGTAGCAACAGAGTGGATCTCATCCGGATCAGATAATCAGCAGATTCAAAATTCAGCAATCCTCGTCCATAAAATGTTAGAAGTACGAGAGCTCCCCAGAAAGATCATCCGCAAAGATTGTCAGGCAACGTGAAGCAGCACGTCCCTGTACTAATTCCATCTTCAGACAAAACGAAATATCCTACTAAAGTTTGCAAAGTATGTAAAAGTAACGGTAAGAGATGAGAAACACGCTTTGTTTAGTTCCACTTCATATTACAGAGTGTCTTACAAAGTATCATACTTCAAAAATATATTAGCTTGCGAGAATATGTAATAAATAACTTCAAAATGCAATGGGTGTTTAATTTTAAAGTGTGGCTTTAAAATTTATGCAAAACCTTTTTTGTATTCGTTCACCAAAAACATAGCTGGTCACTGGATAAAGCTAGCAATAAAACTATGGGTGTGCCAGATCGACTACGGGGGAAATTGAAATGATAAATACATTTAGTCCTACGCGACGCTAATGTTTTTCATAGTTTTTTTTTCACTGTGAGTAAATCTTCGCTTAATACATTACTGTACATTAGTATGAAGTGTCAGATTTACATGAATATCACAAAACAAATAATCCGGCGACAACCTGTATTACATTATATTATATATCGCTAGTGTGCAAATAGAACAAAAAATATGAATAATAATAAAAAAACAAATATTTAGAAGTAAAAAATGCAAAACAGTTACAGATGAAACTTAGACATTTTTCTATTCACTTTTATTTCTTAGCATGTCACATTGTAATGTCATTACAGTATTTATCTTATCATAGTTTGCGATGACTTTCTGTTTTAATAACAATTTAAAGAACGAATATTAAATGTGTATCTGGAAACGTTCTCCATAGTTGTATATTTCTTATTGTACGAAACTGACACTTATGGCATTTAATCAATGTTGCATGCAATGTTGCATGTTAGGCCTTATTCGCACGAGCGTTAAAAACGCATCGACGCGCGCTTTTTTTCATCTTTTCAATAAAATATACGGAAACTCGGTGCATCTTTTCACGTGCCGGCGTTTATTTAACGCGCGGTAAAAAAAAGAACTTGAACCATTTCTAACGCCGAGCGTTTTACGTTGAAGTAAATAGAACATATGGAAGTAGGGCTGTTTTCATTCGCGTAGGCGTTTAAAAAGCACCGAATGACACCGAATTGTCGGTCGGTCTTGGTTGCACGTCGGTACTGATCACAAGTACAACAGATAACGGCAGACAGCGTGTACGAAAGTGGCGGTATTTGATACTGAACGTTTTATTTTGGAGGTGGAGTCGAAATCTTTGTTATGTAACAAAGGTTGACCAAATTATTCGAACAAAATTTTGAAGGATGACACGTAGATGGAAGTCACTTCAAAAATAATCCCAAATTAGGAAAATATCGTAGATAACAATTCTCAGTAATTCGTTAAATGTTTCGATTTTCATACTGGAGTAGCTGAAAAACATTCGGAAACAACCTTGAATCTTCATAAATGGCCGCTAACTGTCCTTCCTAGTATCGTTGATCATTCAGAGGGTGCACACAGAACTTTTTCATATTTTTTTTTCACCTTCTTGAAATGCATACAGCTATTTCCAACAACTCTTCTGAATTCATGCGTCCGAAGATGATGAAAAGAAGTGATTTTTAAACGCTCGTATGAACACTATATCTTCGAGCGTTTTAAAAGCGCTAACGCTAAGGCCTTATTCGCACGAGCGTTAAGAAAACGTTGCGTAGAGTTAGCGTTAGCGCTTTTAAAACGCTCGCCGGTTAGCGCTATCAAAAATTGTAAATTCCAAAGTGATCATAATAATCGGATTCCACTGTGCTTGTACATGTGGATGTAATGAATATAGATCAATAAATTTATTCTAAAAATTTCATATAGAAGATTAAGATAAATGCACATTTTTTTGCCTATATATATATATATCGCATTTAGAGTACAAACAAGTGAAATAGAGATGATAATACGAAATGCAATGTTTATGAAGAATTATCTATCATTGTCAGAAGTTTATTCTAAATCAGGAAATATAACATGACCTTATCTGTTACATAAGGTCATGTAAATGTCCTTTAATATCTTAAAGTAGTTACAAAATACAAAGGTATGAGAAAATAGTTCGATGAGCGAGATAAAAATTTGACATTCCTCTGAAAGCCCAATTTCGCTTTCTGTCTTAAATGAACAATTTGTATCTGCAAAAGGTAATTTTTATTCATTTTTTTTGCTTATAAAGATCTTACATATTACATTAAAAAATGACGAAACAATATTTACCTGTAAAACAGTCTTTTATAATTATTCGTTTACAAATATATTTTTTTGTAACCTTTTACATTCTGAGTAGGGCCAGTAGAAGATAAATTCTATTTTCCTCTCGCTCGATTTTCTATTCGGAAAAAATATATGAATTCAAGTATGGTATTATCGATCTATATTTATTACGTTTGTGATTCTAAACATATTAGGTCAGCAAGACATAATTCACCTACTATATTGGGTTGGAACAAAAGTTTGTAGCGTTTTCCAATGGATGCCATTATTGCAGTTTCTCGCACAGCTCGATTATATGACATGACACAATATGTTCTATTTTGACAGGTGATATTTCAACGTGTCTCTCTCTACTATTTTTGTCCAATTTTGTGAATTTTAAGTTTTGAATTTAAAATTGAAAATGGAGGAATATAAAGAGCATTTTCGTCATTTGATGATGCTGTTTTATTTTCGGAAAGGGAAAAGCACCGCAAAGACAACAAAAAAGATATTTGCCGTTCATGGAGAAGGTGCAATACTGTTCGAAAGTGTTTTTTTTCGGTTCAGAGATGAAAAATTCGACGTAGAGGATCGAGAGCGTTCCGTCAGGCCTGCAGCTGGTGATAGTGATCAAATTGCAACACTTGTTGAAAATAATCAAGTTATACGACACGGCAAATCGGTAGAGATACTGCAAGTGACTCGTATAAATGTTGTGAGGTATTTGGAGACACTTGGATATGTGAATCGCTGCGATAATTGAGTGCCCCATAATTTAACTGAAAGAAATTTAATGGAACGCATTTCCGTCAGTGATTGGGTCTTTAAAAGAAACCAAATCGACCCGTTTCTGAAACTATCAATTGCGGTCGTTGAAAAATGGACCGTCTACAATAATGTGAAGCAAAAACGGTCTTTGAGAAAACGAAATGAGCCTCCGTTAGTCGCTCCAAACGCGGATCTTTATCCGAAGAGTGTGATATGTATCTGATGGGATTAGAGAAGAGGTGTGTATTATGAGCTTCTCTTAAATAATCGGACGATAAAATTGGAGAAGAATTATATGCTCAATTGGACTAATTAAAATTGGCAATCGATCGAGAGCGTCCTAGAACTGGCCAATAGAAAAGGTATCGTTTTCCACCAAGACAACTCTAAACCTCACGTCCCTTTGCAGACCCGGTAGAAATTGGTGCAGTTTGGCTGGGACGTCCTACCTCACCCCGTCATATTCACCTGATCTCGCGCTTTTAGATTACCATTTGTTTCGGTCCTTACAGAATTCTCTTAATGGAAACAACTTCACTTCCCTGGAAGCCTGTAAAAATCACCTGGATCAATTCATCGCCCAGAAAGAGGCTAATTCTGGGAGGACGGAATTATGGAACTACGTGAAAGATGGAGAAAGGTGGTAGATCAAACTGGCACATATTAACTATAATAAATATATGTAGAAATTGGTAAACAATGCGTTTGAATTTTACCTTAAAAACGCTACGAACTTTTGTTCCAACCCGATAGTTGTTATTGCTAATTTCGTTTGTTAAATTTCTAATAATATTAATAGAGATTTAAAATAATATAAATATTTTGACAATCATCTGATTTCCACCCACGCCGATCTTCTCTACTAATATTTTAAATTCAAAGTAAAAAAAGGTAAAAGAACGCTGCCGTGAAGTAACGAAGCTCACTATTCAGTTTTTTTTTCGTCGGAATAGAAAGTATCTATTTAACTAATCAATTGAATTATTTTGTCTAATCCATTAACATGGCTCGCATTGTTCTCATTGCGAGCTCAGCTATAAACAAATAAAACTTCTTTTTACAGTTAACAATCCGGTCATCGATGTCTTCTAAACAACAGACAAGTATTCACTCCGGATATATCGAAGATGTGTTTCAAATTCCACTAGACATACTAATCCGTCCTCTGCTGAGCGAAGTCGACGATGAAAAAGTGCGATCGCTCATCGCCGTGCTAAATAATCCAGACGAAATCGACCAAGTAGATCCGATTGATGTTTTGTGGATAGAAGGACGTAACGGCGGGAATTATTATTATAGTTTTGGCGGGTGCCATCGATACGCCGCGCACAAGATGTTAAATTTGCCAACGATCAAAGCTAAGATTATCAAGAGCACGATTAATGATTTGAAATGTTATTTAGGCGGAAGTACGCCCGATTTGAAATGAAACGATCTGTTCGAGGAATACAAAACGGAGGAATTTATTTTCAAATGCTATACGCATTTGTCAACTTATATTAAGAACTTCTATTTTTGTCTATTTTATATACATACATATATACTAGTTGATATTTGTACATATTACAGTAAATACACATATATATTTTTTGTTTTAAAAACATTTCCGCATCTTATTTGCTACATTCCGCAAGCAATTCAGGCAGAATGTAAGTAATGTATGCAATATTAATTAAATATACTAGGGTGTGGTATAAAATTTAAACAGATATTATGAGGTTATGCTCAAAGTTAATACACCACTGTTTCGAATATTTGCGGAGCATAACAAAAGACAAGAATCTAAATCTAAAACAACATAGCCGCTTAAAAGCAAATACAGTATGTTTCTCCACATGTGTACCTGGTGAGACACTGTCCCTTCCGCGGAACAACTCCACAGCAGGTAAGATCATTTCTTATGCAATTTATTGGTTTCGTAGATTGGGTGAATTACTGTAAGTTGTGGGCCATTTTCTATGCCTCTCGACGTGGCTACATCTTACAGTTCAGCCAGCGGAACCACGGATATTCACGCTTTCACTCTACACATCTGACTGTAATTAAGGGGCACCGAATAACGAACGCCGGAGCGCTTCAAATAGGCGTTTCTATTTTACAAATCGTCCCCCCTCGCACAGCAACAGGGCTCCTGAGGTGCTGTGATACGACAGATGCGTTTTTCACTCATTGTCAGAAACATTTCACGCCGCTGATAGCCCACGCAGGTTAGACAAACGAGTTCCATACGGCGTGCTTCACATTGAAGTATACGGCTAAAATTGCAAATGGCTTGATAATTGGAAAATCATTAATATCTTGTGTTTAGAAGGGCAAACGTAGTCGATTGCAATGTAGCTTGATTTAAGATACTTTTCTTTGTATAAGAACCGCAGTCCCGACATTACGATCCATCGTACTGATTACGGGATCAAGAAATTCGGTACACAGAAGCCCTTACTCAGCGAAATGAGTAAGATGTAGATCTAATGACGTTCAATTATTTTAAGGAGCTCTGCACTCTGCCCGTAAATGGGGTTTGCATTTCAATGAAACAATAAGGTTCGTGAGACACACACACACACATATATATATATATACATACATACATATGATAACTGTCATTTGTAGTAAAACACTGCTTCGCTTCACTAGGTTTCATTCAACAAATATTATAAACATTAACATTATCAACAAATAACTGCGTATCTCTACAATTCGCTACACGATCACTTGATTGTTATTCCTCACTGTTATATTGTTTTTGTTGCCATGTTGTCCAAAGCACACTATTGAACAATTTACATACCCGAAACTTGCTTACTGACAGTTATATATATATATATATATATATATATATATATATATATATATATATATATATATATATATATATATATATATATATATATATTTATGTAGGCGTATAAATAATTGAACAAATTCATTAACATGAGCAGTTTATTAAAAATTTAGCATCTACATAATCGAGAACGGATCGAGTGAATATCACACACCGATGCCAGACATCTGCACGACAGTGTATCTTAGTTTTTATCTTGTCGAGATGACCATGGCTAGCAACCCTAACAACACACTTTATCTGTGCCAGCAACTAGGTAAAAAGTAACGTGAGGCAGCGTTATTAACTGTTAACGTGTTGTAAAAGATCATTAAAATGTTTTACTTCAACAATCGGTTTATGATAACTAAAATTTGACATAAAAAGTTTTGACTGAAATTTATAGAGAAATCTCGAGAATTGTAATTCCTAATCTCGTTGTTACTTCGTTCGGGTTATTTACAATATTTAAATTTAATTTTGCACGGAGAAACTCAATTAATGGTTGTTGAAGTAAAACATTTAAATGTTCTTTCACAACATGTTAACAGTTAATAACGCTGCCTCATGT
This sequence comes from Acanthacorydalis orientalis, assembly GCA_034766995.1. Classification (NCBI taxonomy): domain Eukaryota; kingdom Metazoa; phylum Arthropoda; class Insecta; order Megaloptera; family Corydalidae; genus Acanthacorydalis; species Acanthacorydalis orientalis. The sequence goes on along the minus strand of CM068319.1, from coordinate 5,159,826 downwards.
TACTTTTTACTTAGTTGCTAGCATAGATAAAGACTGTGTAGTTAGGATTGCTAGCTATGGTTATTCTGATAAGATAAAAATAAGATACATGGTTGTGCCGATGTCTCGCATTTCTAAGACATTCACTCGATCTGTTCTCGGTTATGTAGATAAATATTTAATAAATTGTTTTCATGTTAATGAATTTGTTCAGTTAATTTATACACCTGCAATTCATCAACAATGGTAGTGAAGCATCAAGAGAAAAGTTAACGTTAGTCTCCGCACAAAATCAACGGCATTTTGTCATGATTGACATCGAATAAATTTGCTCCTTCGACGGTATACATTAATAAAGAGTTCTGTGTATGAATCTGATAATATCTTCGATTTGGTTTTCTGATTTGGTGAAATGTAGATGGCGACCATCAAGATGACCATTCCATTTTCCGCAACACATTGAGTAGCACATACATCTCCAACAGCTGTTGTTATTCCTATCGATTGTGGTTGTTGAATATTACAATCCATGTGGGACTAACATTAGCTGTGCCACTAGATTTGTGATAAATCGCCGCTCCTCCAGATCGAACGGTCGGACGTCTATATTGAACAACACAATTGAACTTAGGGATATCGATTCAATCCTCAGTCTTAGCCAAGTATCAGAAAAAACAATAGGTTTGACTGCTGAATAACTGTGTCGGTGAGATCGACCGAGTGAGTGCGAAGACTTTGCCAATTTAAAGAAGAAATTGATAATCCTCTCCTGCTGATGAAATCTAGTAACACATTATCTATTGTTACCAGTCGATTAACAGATAATCTACTAAATTTCTCCTGTAGGGAGCTCATTCAAGTTGCCGCTCGCCGACCATGATAGAATCTGGCTACATTAATACGAATTACAATGTAGAGGCCTTGTACACTTGTGACGCGTGATGATGCAACATACAATAACTTCTGACATGACCCCACTTTCCGTCCGTATTCCACAGAGCACTACCGCTGCGTGCAGTCTCTTTTCTCTCTCTCGCACTCATGCAGTCATATTAACGTTTTTCGTGCACGCCGTATGGTTTTACCTCTCGCTAACGCGTCCATAGAAGTTTCACTTCAAAAAATTGAACAAAAAGCGTGTAAATATTTTGTATGAAATTATTACTAACGATGACACCTGAAGTTTCACGAAAAATTATGATATCGGTATCATAATTGCAATCAAAAAAAACTTAATAAAACAAATGGCGCAATCTAATTGTGAGAGTGATTATAATAAACATACTAACATATATATATATACACATATGTATATATATATGTGTGTGTGTGTATATATATATATATACATATATATATATATATAAACAATATTGAGTTAATATATGCAATACGAACGAACAGAGGTGGAGCCTCTGAGGTTGGCGAGCGCAGCGACTAGGTGGCATAGCCTCCTCATAATTATAAAAATTTTACATGTTAATATTTACATTCTGCATTTATATTAGTTTATTTCATATTTATCAATACTTGTGGTTTAATATTTGGATTATTGTATAATTATTTCAAAAACATACACATATTGTTGAAAGCATAGATAAAAGACTCGGGTTGAAGGTATATACAATGAATATTCAAATAATTTGTAATGCAATTGTTGAAGGTGAAATATTTCCTATTGAACAAGTTAAGAAATATTTTATACAATAAAAATAACACATTCTCATTGTACTTTCGATTATCAATTACATTTACATAAAAATGTTTACTGCTTCAGGAATGACGTGACCAGACAATTGCATCCTCGATAAATCAATTGTTTAGCCAGTCGTGTGGCTTGTTGCACCGTCTTGCTGGAACCACATGTTCTCCACATGAATATCATTAAATTCTGCCCACAAAAAATTGATTATCATGTTTCATTATTTTTCTTCATTCACAGTAATTGCTTTACTAGCCAGATTCTCAAAAAAGTACGAACCAATGACATCAATGGACTAAAGCACGAACCAATCACTGTTTCTGTATGCACTGGTTTCTCAACGATCACCCTCGGACTTTATTCACCCCAGATTCATCGGATTTTACTCGTTAACGTAGTCAGAGAGTTTGAAACGAGGCCTCATTGCTAAAGATGATTTTTTTAGAAAAACCATATTGTTCCAGTATCTAATTAACAAATCTCCGAAGCAGTGAACGGTCTGTTGGCTTCAATTTTTGTGTTAATTGAACCTTACGAGCTTTCATCGATAAATCTTTATGCAAAATACGCCATGCGGTCATCTACGAAAGGATCGATTCCAATGAACGTCATGGAATCGACATTCCTGGCTCTTTCGATACACTTTCACAAACCAAATCAACGTTTTCTTCACTGACGAACGCGTACTACAAACATGTGTTGATGTTTCTTTATTTTTAACCAATTCAATCTCTTCAAATTTACTCACTAATCGAAGAATTGTTGGTTCAGATGGATGAGTATATTGAGAATATTGTATAATTTACAAAATGCCTTTTTTATAGAACGTCTATTTTCACAACACAATTGTATTATTTCAATGCGTTGTTTTGTTGTATACGAAGTAATAACAAAAAATGGCTATGCCAAAACTTAACAAATGTTAAAAAAATACGGCTCAGTTTGACATCTGTGAAATATAATCTCTTGAAAAATGTGTCGCTATTGGAAAACCATTTACAATATATAAAATTCAAAGATAAACTTGCAGAATCCTGTTTGACATGAGTAAAAATAAAAGGTGTGTTATAAAGAATTATATTTTAATTAGATATTTTTTCTGATAACTTTGACTCTTAAGTAACCTGTATAATCACAAAAAGTAAGACTAGATTAAGGATTTAATAATATTTTATTTACACATATTTCATGGCTTTTCTGTTAATGCTTTATTGTGATTTTCAACAATTACAAATCATCATATTTTGATGGACTTGAAAATAAAAGTGAACAAATTCGAAGTTATGTACTTTGATATTAAAAAATATTAATAAATTAAAAACTAAAAGAGTTAATATTTTTATGTTCAAATTATGAAGCGAATGTATTATACTTTTATCTGGAATAAAAAAAATCTAATTATTTATTTAACATTCATGGCATTTTACACACCTTTTTAACTTATAGTTACATATTTTTTGTTTTGAATTAAATATTATTGCATAAGAATGAGTACGCCATACATTTTTGAATATTCTTTAAGAGCACTTAAATACTTACATGAAAAAATACTGGGTTAATTTTCCTGCTCAGCTTGTTGTGAAGGAGTCTGAGGTTCATTTTTATTACCTTTTTTCTTAGAACCAGATACAATATCATCAATACGAAGTAGCAATATTGCAGTTTCAACTGCAGTTTTGTATGTTTGCAATTTAACAGATAATGGTTCCCATAATCCTTTAGTACTCTGTTCGACTAATTTGCCAGACTCTCCATCGATACCCCACGTGCATAGCCGTGTTGTATCGGTATGTTCAGCATGTTTGGCACGTAATGCAGTCAAAGTACGAATCGTATTTGCACCGCAATTTTGTGCCAAAGTACGAGGAATAATTTCTGTAAACCATTACGAAAATAATAAATTCATAGTTATTATAATCAAAATATATCAACTTGTAACAATATACATTCAACATAACATTTCAACTTTCTGATAATTATATTCAACAATTGAAATTTTTAATAATAAAAATGTTTTTGATACTGTGGCTAAATTTATTTTCATAGAAATATATTTTTTCACTTCACAAACCACAAAAAATTCTGATCAAAACCCCTCAATAATTCACTTGTGAAAGTAAACATATATCAGTATATATTTTTTTTTTTTATAAAAAAGTGTAATTTTTATTGCAATTATTTAAAAAAAATTAGTTAATAAATATTATATACTTATATTCACATATTTATGCATTAGTTTAAAAATCTCAATTGAAAAGTACATATTTTGAACGAACAACTTCGAGTTAACGTCAATAAATTTTTTTAATCGATATTTGATTGAAAAACAATTTACGCACTTAATTACAAGAAACATAACCAAATAATAATGAAACCTGTCTTATGCACATTTCACTTACTTGATTTAGAAATTAAATCTATTGTATTAATTTAATCAAATGTTTAACACCTAAATTTATTAATATTTTTTTGTATTCATATTATTTACCCAAAGCTTGAGCCACAGCTCTGTACGGTCCATGTGTAGCTTTCCGAGATAATGCATATGCAACAGCCATTTCGACAGCTCCGCCGCCTGCCACAAGCCTAGGAGAAAGTACCAAGTTTCGAGCGACAGCGAGCGCATCTTGTAGATTGCGTTCCGTTTCGTTGAGAACATCTTTACTGGCACCGCGTAACAGAATAGTGCACGCTTTTGGATCTTTACACTCGACCACGAAACAGAAATATTCGTCACCCATTTTCTTTACTTCGAAAAGCCCGCACTTCGTACCGACATCGGATTCCCGTAATTCTTCGGTTCTGTTTACGATCGTCGCACCGCAAGCACGAGCTATACGATTATTATCAGATTTACGGACACGACGTATCGCGGTGATTCCGGCTTTCATTAAAAAATGCTGGGCCAAATCGGAAACTCCTTTCTCAGTGAATACGAGATCCGGTTTTAAAGCGATTATATCGGCACATATACGAGCTACGTATTCTTCTTCGAGTTGCAGAAGCCGTGTGAAATCCTATGACGACAATATAGATCGATTATTTTACGTTCGGTTTAAACAATAAAAATTACAAACCTGTTCTCCCACGATTTCAACATTAGTTTGACTTTCTCCTTTTTTGTATTCGAGCCCACAGTCCAACAAAATAATACGAGGATTCTGAAAATAATACATTACTGTTTCACTTATTACCTTATAATTGTCCAACGAATTAGAAACTAATACTTTTTAATAAAAACTAAGAAAAGCCAATGTTAAATGTTTAGATCAAACGATAAAAAAATAATATAGTGAATAAAATAATAACAGAACTTTTAATTAAAATATGCCAGAATTACTTTTATATGTCTTCTCATTTTAGGATGTGTTACGTCTTTGTTTAACATAACACCATCTAACACACAAGAATCATCAATAGATCCACCAGGTATTTTTTCTACTTTGGCATAACGTTTAATATCGACTTCAGTGCGACCCCCTTCTGTTAAAGTAACCTTTTCAATTGCATTCAATGCCATATTAACAGCTAGATCGGCCCAACGCCCTATAAACTTTGTTCCTATACATGTTTGAACCTGAAAATAAAAGAGAAAACATACCTCATTCAAATTATTCTTATTATGCTAGCCTGACTGGTTTGTTATACTTTTAATATTTATGTTAAAAAGTTGTACCGCTAGTGCAATATATGTATTTAACATAATGGATTACATGTCTTTTTTACACTAAAACTGTAAATACTTATTTTATTATTCTTGTTCTTAAGATGCAAAATATTATCATCTCTTCTTTAAAGTAACTTTAGATATTACTTGATAGTTATTTATAACAGGAAAATAAAAAATATCTCATAATGAATTTATCCCTTAAAAATTGTTTTGTATTAACCTATTCACTGCCAACCACAAGATATCTCATAGTAAGGGTACGTACCACGAGTGCTGGCTACGAGATAGTTTGCGCTATAAATCTGAATTGAATCGACTTGCTTTATGGGTTTTCCCCACGAGGATCATTACACATCTATATAACCGATTGTCGCCAGATGGAATTTGTTAGGCGACAATCATTGCAGAATGAAACGAAATGAAAAGAGAACTATATGAAAAGCTTTATAAAATAAACATTAAGAGATATCTCATAGTCGACACTCATTATACAAATTTTATTCAGTGGTACTGACTGCGAGATATCGAGTAGTTTTTTCCCTCGAATTATAAATGCCACTCAAAGATTATATCTGCAACTAATTAACATTAAATTGAGAAATTTCCTTCTTTCTTTAAAATAAACTTTTAGCACTCACGGTAAGATGTGCTTAATTTTCCCGGCAGTGAATGGAACAGTAGTTTTTTGTAAATCTAGTACATGAATGACACGAGTCAATCAGCACTATCACTATATTTTTGACAAGCATATTAAAAGTTTTACTAAACACAATTTTATGTTGTTTTTTGTTTATTGAAAAAAATATTAATTAACATAATATTTTTTTTGATGCGTGCAATTATTTATTTTTTAAAAGTTTTAAAGAAAAAAAAGAATTTTTGCGAAAATCAATACATTAAGTACGAAATTTGATGCACGGTGATCCATGCATTTATGACTGCAACCGTGACATGACTAAAAACTAATACTTAAATCTAGTACATAATAATAATAAAATAAATTATACTTTTTAGTGACATGTTTACTTTTTTTACAAGTGTTGTTCACTTTTCTCAATAATTTTATTTTAATATAGTTTACTTACAAAAATATAAATATGAACACATTTAGTTCATATCAACTTGTAAAATAAATACGTTTATTTTTATTTTATTTAAATTTCAGATAAATCAATGGTAAATTTTACATGAACTCTTATAATGGAAGCAAAAATATACTTTAGAATATTAAACAAATTAGATTACATGCTGTTTCAGTTAAAAAAATAACATTCTACTTCAACGGGTTGTTTTAAGTTAAGGTTGTGAACCGCTAATATAAAAGCATCGCTAACCGAACATTCAAATTCAAAAATAGTACAGGTAGCGCTCGATTTACGCCACGGTTCTGTTCCCGAATGAGCCGGTATATATCGGAATCAGTGTAAAATGAATTTGTTTACGATGGGAATCATCGAGTTAGAATTTACGCTATCGTAAAATACGCATATGTAGTATAACATTATTATATATTCTCAAATAATAACTTGACTAAATTTAATAAAAAAAATTTCAAAGATGTATTAATTCTCTACTGAAGTCTCTGGTTGTGGATCCTCTTTCCCATTTTTGAAATAAATATATAGTGTTAACTGCCTAGATTTACTTTTTTTTTCTTTAAGTATTTCAGAATAAGGACCACTGGATGTCATTTTACTCTTTTTTACATTGGAACTTCATTTATAGTCGTAGTCAATCTCACAGAGGCTAACAGTCAAGGTCTTTACGGTTAAAAGAATGCGTTGTAGACGGCCATTTTTATAACTTTTAGATGAAGTTTTTCATCGTTTTTCTTCCCTCTTCGACCATTGACTTCATTTTTCTAGGTCTTCATTGGAACGAGGCTTCTCATGGCTATGTATTTTTTCCTGAATTTTTCAAACGGTAGTTACAATCAATAGAGAGGATGATGAGAGTATTTGTGTGGTAAAGTTCATACTTCTACAGACATTAGGGTATGTCTACTAGTTTTTTATTCTTAGAATCACCTCTATCTTCTTTTGAAATGTAACCAATCTACATGTTTTTTTAGCATCATATTCAGTTAACTGTACTTTTCTTATTAGACATGTTTTTTTAACTTTCTCAATTTAAATAATAAAATTACATAGATTTCACTAACGAAACTTCATTCGATACACGTCATAACAGTGAAGTGAATACCGGTAGCGCATCAGCGTCCGTAGACACAATACACGATATGCAAACGCACGACGTTATGGAACCATCGTAAACCGAGGGCTGCATGTACCCGATTAGTGAACAGACATACTTACAACTTGTGCTAATTGTTTTTTATCGTTTTTATCGAGAGGTATACTGAGCGGACCTTCCAGTAAAATCACCATATCCTCTAATGCTTGGCGATATGCTCTAATTATCACTGTCGGATGCATGTTCTGGGTCAAAAACTGTTCCGCCGTAACTAACATTTCACCGGCCAAAACAATGACCGATGTCGTTCCGTCTCCTACCTAAAGTTAATAAATATAAAACATATTACTGTGTTCGGTTTTTTTATAAACAATCATCAGTACCTCTTCGTCTTGTGTTCGTGCAATTTCAATTAAACTTTTCGCAGCCGGATGCTGAACAGTGATTTCTCGAAGAATTGCATTTCCATCGTTTGTCATAACGATACCTCCCATCGGATCCATCAACATTTTTAACATAGCTTGTGGGCCCAAACATGTTCGAATCACATCAGCAACGGCCTATAATCAAAACACAAATTTTAATTAGTATGATATAAAAAAAATTAAAAAATTGCAGTCACATATTCAAAAATGAAAAAGCACACCGTTTGTTAAATTTTACTAATTTATCAATCATGTATATTTTGTGAATATTAACCTTGAATAGCAGTATAAAGAAATTTTTAATACTTAATATTAATAAATTTCTAATTTTTTTAAAAAAACTTTTAATTGGTAACATACATATATGTACGTAAGTTTATGTAATCTATTGAATAACATTATTTTCTACTACCAGTTTATAATGTACAAAAATTAATATAGTAAAAATTTTAAATCGACTGAGTAATATTATTGTATTGTTCACTACACATAGTCACGTAGGGTTTTTTCCTTAATATTAAAATAAACGTTGACTTAACGGCCTTCATCTTTTCGGATCATCGAAGTATTTATTTTTACTGTCAGTTTCGGCATATGTGTCATCTTCAAGGTAATATTAAACTGGAGACTCTTAACTTATTTAGACCTCCCCCAAAAGTAAACTTAAAATTCACACTTCCCTTCCTTTACGAAAGCAATTAATAATGGATAAATTACATAATTGACATTGAAATTTCATTTTAACATCTTCAGATACACAAAAAAAAGTAAAGAAAGTTTTGTTCTTCAGAAACATATTTTTGTCATTCAACATGATTATGAAGTCACTTAAAGTCCTCAGTGTCATTTAAAGAGATATTTATTACTTCTGACTATAAATTCAGGGTGCAATCTGAACTAAATTCTATAAATCAATTACAAAAATGTTATAGAAGGCAGTTACAGCTCCCCACTAACACTTCTGCACTTCCACATGGGAGGCACACCTCACAGGTTAATAACCCCTGTATTAAACTGATTTTTGTTCATTTATACATATTTCAGATGAGATGTAGTACATACAAATTAGTTATTAGTTATTAAATGCTTATAATATAACCTGGATAGAAAATTATCATGTAAAAAAAAAAAACAAATTTGATCTTATAAGATGTAGGTTATTATCCAATCGGTTAGAAATTTTGAATAAATAATCTACTATCATTTGGTGCGCATGTGTCTATATATATATATATATATATATATATATATATATGTGTGTGTGTGTACATATATATATATATATATGTATGTACATATATATATATATATATATATATATATACACACACATACACACATCAGATAACTTCAGGTAGTATGTGCCAAAAGGAATTATACATTTTTAAATAAATTTATTTCTTTAACCAAATCAATAGTTTTTCTATAAGCACTAATTTATTTTGTATTAAAATAAGAATTATCTTCTACCTATGAAAAATAGCTAGATTAAATGAAATAAAATTCTGGTAAGAAAATATCCACAAAACTATTACCAAATCATTAAATTTGAGACTAAAAAAAGCACTACCAAACCAAAACCTGGCAATGATA
>CM068319.1:5140264-5142764 GCA_034766995.1 Acanthacorydalis orientalis | reverse complement strand
GACCGCGTATCATCACTTCTAACTCTGAAGAAATGGTTTGCTAAATTTCGACTTGGTGATTTAACCCCGAAGTTCAACCCCGCTCTGGACGGCATACCGAGATCGACGACGATGTTACGCGCGCTTTAGTCGACAACGACTCGTGAATTTCGAAGGAAAAAGTTACTCAGATACTCAATATCGACAGACTGACTGCATCGAGGCATGCAAAGAAGCTGGTGTTCACGTTGAAACTCGATATGTGGGTGCCGCACTCGTCTGAAATAAAAAACAAGTTCGGTCGCATCTCTTCGGCAGTTCATTTACTCGGACGCCTCAACGGAGCCTTTTTTGTGGATCGGTCGGTGACTAGCGATGAGAAATGGATCCTGTACAACGACATCCGATGCAGACAAACGTAAAAAACAAGCGTACGAAGGGGCAGAACCAGTCGTCAAAGCCGGCTCGCATCCGGTAAAGGTATTGCTGCGTTTGGTGAGATTGCAAAGGTGTTGTTTATTTTGAGATGCTCTCGTGGGGCGGAACGATTACTAAGGAGCAGTACGTACTATCAACATCTAACCAAAACGAATGCATCGATCAAATCAATCAATTTATTTTGGCCGATCGCAAAGGGGTCATCTTCCATCACGATGACGAAAAAACCATATACAACAAAACTGACTCAGTTGAAAAAACCGAAGCAGTTGAAATGGGAAATTATATCGTATCCACCGTATTATTATTTTACAGTTTGAACGGTAAAAGAATTGACACCGTAAAGGCAATGGAGCAAAACTACCTCACCGTCTTTTTTACCGAAAAACCGCGCAGATTTTACGAACAAGAAATCCAACGTTGGAAAACGATCGCAGAGAACGATGATGAATACATAATTGATTAATAAAAACGTTTTCTGCGAAAAATAATCGCATAAGTTTCGATTTCGAATCGTACACGAACTTTTGCACTGCTCGGTATTTTTTAAAAAAATAAATTCAGTCATAAAAACAGATTCTTCTAATATTTGCCCCATGATGACAGACACATAAAACCGTACGTAGTAGTATTAATACGAATAGTGATTTGACGGAACACAATAAGAAGATTAATTCCTATTCGTGTTCGTATTTGGTTGGTGTAAAAATAATTGCGGTTTTTACGTATCGAGTGTAAAAACAAATATGACTTAAAAATTATATTTATTAATCAGAATGAAAACCATTGATCTGCACACATTTCTCTCACACATCCTTGACGGAAAATAAGTTCACTTATTCCCACAAGGTAGAATTTTGGAGTCGTGGAATGAACGAATTCATCGAAAGCGCTCTGGGCTGATGCTTGATCTTTGAAAACGTTCTCTCGTACGAAATTACTCGAATGTTTCAAAAAATGATAATCTGTCGGAGACAGGTCTGCTGAATAATGTGGGCGAGCTGAAGTTTCATAACGCAGTCGATTTAATTTTTTTGAGTAATTTGTGAGACGTGCGGTCGAGCGTTGTCACGAAGGAGAATCGGTCCTCTTCGATTGAATAATGCTGGCCGCGAACGATGCAACTTCCCATGGATTTTTTCAATTTCTTGACAATATTTTTCTGCTGTTATTATTTCACCAGGATTTAAGAAGTACTTCTCCTCGATCTAGCCACTGTGATGAACGTCTCTGATTGTTGTTGTGAATCCACTTTTCATCGCATGTGACAATACGATAAAGAAAATGATCATTTTTGTTATGCAAAAGAAGCGCAGGGCGAACTTCGTATCACCGAAACGATTGATATTCATTTAGTTCGTACGGCACGTACCTATCCAGTTTTTATGTTTTCTCAATTCGGCTCGAATGCCAAACAATTGTAAAATTATTAACATTGAGTTTTTATGCCGGCTGTCGAGTTGTTTTACGCGGGTCCGCTTCAATAATGGTTTTTAAGTCATTATTTTCTACAACCGAAGGACGTCCACAGCCCACTTCATCATCAAGGCTTTCGTTTTCATTGCGAAATTTTTGGAACCAGTGTTGAGCCGTGCGTTCGCTAATTGACGCTTCGTCAAAAACAAATTTGATATTTCCAGCAGTTTCTGTTTCTTTACGTTACATTTTAAACTCATACGACAAAATCGCGCGAATTTGCTTTCTATTTCACGACAACTTTAAGAGGTCATATGCAACAATACTACAACGAAAACAATATACACAAGCTAAAAACAGTAGTAATGATTTCATTGTTTACAACGATGGATAGTGGCTATAACAAGAGGTTACGTTAACTGGCAAAATCAGAGCCGAACTTAAAATGATAAAAACCGTAATTATTTTTGCACCAACCTAATATATCGAGTCGCGCGCGTCATGAGCCACAGCGTTCAATTGCACCGTAATCGTCTTAAAAGTTAAAATTTCCCGTTTAATTCTTTGCAAGCGACTGAACGTATCATTTCAAGACCTGTGGTCCTTTCGTTCTTTTATATAGTTTACTAATTCCGATTCTAGTATCGGTCTATAAAAAAGGAACAAG
>CM068319.1:5087764-5135264 GCA_034766995.1 Acanthacorydalis orientalis | reverse complement strand
CTTTCCAAACGCATGGTAAGATTGCGCATTCAAACAAAAGTAAAGAAATATCATTGCATTGTACATCGGCAGAACTCAACAGGGAAGAATCTGTCGAACATAATATTATGAAAGGAGTTGTAGGCGCAATTGATTTTATACGATCACGTCTGCTTAACCATTGCCAATTCAAAGTTTTCCTGGGAAAAGTTGATGCAGAATATAGTGACGTACTTCTTCTGAAAACCGGTGACAAAGCCGAGGAAAGGTGTCGCAACGTTTTTTCATTCTACCTGAAGACATAAACGTTTTTTTTTTAATAGAAAAAATCAACCTATATGTAATTTTGAAAATCCGAAACGGTTTTCTATTCATATAAACGAATCAAATCTCAAACAGCAGAGGAAATTTAATTTTATATCTGTAGCGTTTCAAATAAAGTCATCTCTATGTCGATCACAACTACAAAATAAGAACACGTGCCACTCCAAACTGTCATACAACATTTTAAAGATACAAGCAACATAGTGGCCCCTAAGTGAGTAATATTGAGAAATTACAATTGTTATTTAAGGAAAAATTTCCATATTTTTAAGGTGACAAGATGTTTCTTAAAACTTTTGCAGCCCCCTCTGAAGTTTCGTATGAGAAAGCAGAACCTGTATTACAACTTGAATTCGTTGACCTGCAGTGCAATGAAGGACTGAAGATAAAATTCAAAGAAGGAAATCACATGAGATTTCTGTCAGTGACTCCCGAAAGAATCCTGTCTTAATTTAAGAGAAAATGTAGCTGCCTGTTCATGTTCGTTTGGAAGCACTTACGTGCGTGAACAAGTTCTTTCTTTAATGAAATTAAACAAGTCAATTCATAGAAATCGTCACTCGAATGAAAATCATAAGGCAACCTTGCGATCGAATGCAACGAGCATTCGACCTGATATGACCGATTTGGTATTAAAAATTCAAGCCCGACGTTCTCACTGATCAAGTTTTCAAATGAGTAATTATCATCCATCCGTGAATATTGTTTTTAGAAATCTATTTTAGATTTGTTTAAATCAGATTTCATTTCTTGATATAGTATTTTGTAACGGCATATATATTAAATAAAAATACCATTGCTGATGTAGCGATATACGTTCTCACTACAAATTAATAGAAACTGTCACAGAATGAAAACTATTGTCTTTGAAACATTATTTTGTGAAGTCGAAAGTGTTGCAGAATAGAAAACTAAATACAAAAGAAAATGCGTGAAATTTCAAAAAGAACGCCACTGCCAAAAAAGATAAAAGTGACACGATCCTAAATAAGGAAAGGTAATTATTTTTTGTGGATTCACATTATCGTTAGCCTTTGCAACAGCGACTGGGATGAAACAGAAGCATGGTTTCAAAGAATCGAACCACCGATCTTACAACATTTACCCGGTCGTAGGCGATTTACTTATTCTCAGAATTTAAATCAGTGTTGCGTGGAAAGACTAAGAGCGATGAACAAGTGGATTCGACAGTGTTATTCGAAAACTTCTAAGACTTTAGAGACTTCTATTACGAGTCTTACGAGTGTCAAAAATGAAAAGAAAAATGTTCGTATTAACTTCTCACCACTGTATCACCATCAGACCCGCAACTTTTCAACCTTACTACGTATTTTTCACTTTACACGCCTGTCTCTCAAATAACGACTTCATCACAGTGATCAATCTTATTAAGTTTATATTTAAATCGTTCGTATATTTAACACCCTCATTACGACATGGTAATTTTCCGTCAAACTGCAGACTTTCATTTCTTTGTATTTTTTTTTTACAAAAATCAACTTTTGTAAACACTTTCTATGTGTTCTCTGAATTTTCCTTTTTTCTACTTTTAGACACAATCATTCAATCTACAATATCAGATAATTTAGAAAATGACTACTTATTTTCTATATTCTTTCACCCATTTCAAGTCCGAGTGATCGTTATTTTTTATTAATATACAAAAGTGTAGGTATTGTAAAGAATTTAAACTTAATAACGAAGGTTTACTTCGTTGCTAGGTAAAGTATACTGCTGACAATCATAATCGAATAATCCAGAAATGAAAAAATGGAGTATTTTTTTATAATTTAGTCCTCGCAAATTTGAATTATGAAACAACTGAGACTCACCAGCACGAAGAATGTTTCTGCGCCATATAATAGTAATTTATTGATAACTTACAACAACTTCCTGCGCATGCTTGTCCAGGCTGCTGTTCCAATTATAATTTCCAACTCTAACTACATACAAGGTTGAATTATCTTTGGTGTCATTAACGTTTTTCAACCAGTGTTCATCTGAAACATTAATAAAGCGACTGAAATAAATGTACACGACACGGATGTAGACAGCCATCGAATAAGATATTTTTAAATAATATTTATAAAAGATAAGTATGAAATTTAAATCAAATTCTTGTATTTATTGAAAACATCTTTATTCGTTACTTAATAAAATACCGAATAAAGAAATTAGTATATACAACTTATCAATTTTTTTTAAAATCAACATACAGTAAACTGTCGCTGAATGACCGTAATTTGTGCATGGTTAACTTTCGTTCCTTGAAACGGTCGGAAAGTATAGTATGTAATCTTCCAATTTGTGCAAAGTCGCCAAAATACTAACCGTACATTAGATAAAATTTAATTTAAAGATACATATAAGAAATGAAAATAATTTTTTTTACTTTAATTTTTTTTGCTAGTAATCAGTTTATATTCGATTGTGGCCCACACTCTAGCACTTTAGAGGAAAAATCACTCTCCGTGAAAATCATTTTGTTCTGAATCATGATGCCCTGAACAACAATAGACGATAAAAATGTTCAGTGACTAATGTAGATAACAGAAATATATAAATACATGTCCTGCATTAACCACATCACTCAGTTTCTGTATTTGTCGCTACTGTTGTTTTGTGTAACTGTTTACTTTTCTTAATGAATAAGATTATTCTATTTTTCTATTGTTTTCCTGAAATACGATCACAATTCGAGCATCGATCGGTTTAAAATACTCACTCGTTAGTATGGTTCTTGATGAAATAATCGAGCCACTGCAAAGATATTTCTCAGTAGAATTATTAATTGCGTAGATGTTAGCATGCCAAGGGAACTTGTTCGGTTTGGCAGTAAAGTTCGCGGAAATCGATGAATTGAAACGTGACGAGTCAAGTCGACTAACACCGCAACCTGAAATCAGAAGAGAAAAATGTTGTACAGTAGCATTTGAGTAGATAGTTAAACGGCCGAGTATTAAACGACCACCGACTTGAATGGAAGTTATGGAGGAAACGCAAAAGTCGTTTTCAAATACGAACTTTCCTCGAATGAAAATGAAGCGCCATAGAAACATATTGAGTGAAGAAACACGGTCTTCAGAAACAAACGTTCACAACTTTTTAATGCAAGCTCGACATTTTCTATAGCGAATCTTATTACGTTACTCTCCCTTCTTTTATTTCCACACACCAATGAACTCAACTCGTTAAGCACGATGACTATAAAAAGTATATTCGAGTAATATGTTCATCTATACTTTACGTAGATACACTTAAACTAGTTTCAGTATTGGAAAAAGAAATACATTTGGAAACCGTAGCTGTTCTATCTAAAAAGCACGTATGATGCGGAGTGTTTAAGATTTTTTTCATTAACACATTACACAAATTACGATTTAGGTCTTGTGTTTCTATTTGATATTTTAACTAAACTTATTCTATCGCTGAATCGACTCGATAAGTAAACTGAACACACCGCCTATGAGACAATATAATTTAAATTTTTCGTACTTTATACGCACAAGTATGTAAAAAATTATCGATTGTCATAGTAAAAAATATAATACGAGCAGTTGCATCTATTATTTGTGTGTGTGTGTGATTTATAAACAAAACAAGAAGTGTGTACAATTTCGTTAACATTATGTAAGAAAAAAAGCGTTGTAATTTATCGAAAGTAGCGCGGGTTATTACCGTCTGCGGTCATTCTGTTATGTCGTTCGGTGTACGAGCTAAACTGGATTTCTGAAGTGTTTTCTCTGAAAGAATCCACTTGAAACCATAAGAACTGTATAGTACATTCATTTCATACCTATGCAATACGGCTTTCCTTCGGGATAAGACCAGGTTCCGTCAGCACAAAATATCTCTTTCGTGCCGTACAAGTCGTGCCAAGCGTCGCAGGTGTACTTTATTCTCGTCCCTTCCACGACAATGTCGCCTGGACGATAATTAAAGTCGATTGTCTTGAGATGAGGAGTGAAGTCCGGCACCGCGCACTCGCTTATTTCATATAACCTACAACGGACGACAGCGTACAGATCAGTCGAAAAGTCTCACAGTGACGATAAACATTCGAATATCATAATTTCTACAGCTGCATTTAAATTGTTTCCTCCGTGAAAGTTCTACACTAGTGACACAGTGTAGTGCCACGATTACTGTATACCAGTTTGTAATTATCAGTCTGTTAACGGTACACGCCGAATGTCGGTTACAGCCAGAGATGATATTTTAAGAAAACAGTTGTGTTTTTATATTAGAAACAGGCGATTTTTTCACATCTATCTGAAATATAAAAAAAACGAGAATATGTTCATACAGTGAATTGATGAAATTGAAAGGGGGCAGAGGCTATACGCCGTTTATCGTTCAGTGAGTTCCAGTAGAGAAAACTAGGAAAATTTCAAACGGAATTTCCAATCGAATGTCAAAGCATTCCAATGGACAGCTGATTAATTACCAGTTATTAGGGTTTCGATGTCGGTGGAAGTTAGATGAGCACCGAATGAGACGCACTATGCCTCCGCACAAACCGCCTGCCCCAAATTTCTAAAGCGTTCCTCTATGAACGACACTGTTCAACCCGATCGGCGTAATGCCTCAAAAATTAATCGTTCGAACGACTCAAAAATGTGCCCACAGAAATTAGTACGATGCTCTCTCCTCTTCTGTTCTGAAGTGAATGAATCGTAATGCGATGAAAATCGGCAGAGAATTTCAAGAATGAACACATACTAATAGCTACAGATTTTCACTTTCCCGCTTTTTTTATTATCTTCCGACACAGTTGCGTTCGATGTTGACAAATGGAAAACTAACAGTACGATTCTATTAAATATGCGAATTTGCATCAAGTTGAATTCGTGCCCGCAATGCCATCGCTACATTAAGATTTCCCTCTTCAGTTCGGATGCCTGTGCAGGATTTCAGGTGAATACAAATACCAAAAGATAGATCCGAAAGGCGATGAAACGACGGATTCCCATCAGGGAAAAACGAATCGCACCGAATTGTTAACCGGCTAACTAATATAAAAAATCAATTCGTAATTAAATAAACACGTCTCGAATTACATGGATGTTGTGTCCTTACTCGATATCGTTCTTTTCCAAAACTCGAGAGATGAATTTCAATTCGGAATCCAGCAAAACGTAAACGCCCATGTTTCGAAGTTCGTCGGTCGTGCCCAAACCGGCCATGTAGTAACGTGAGTCCGAAGCGAAACGCACTGGCACCACCAGGGCTCCGGACGCCGTCGCTTAAAAGAACAATGACGTCGATGTATTAAAACGTACACAAACGGGCACGAAACGAAATGGAATGCGAAAAGTCTATTTTTCCTGAATCTAAATCTGCAGTTCTCAGTATTTCTGTGTCAAAATATTCCGAACGGATGTAGAAGTGATTTGTTGTGGGCGAAGGAATTCATATTTGAAAATGTTCCACAGACATTTTCATTCTTATTAAATTCAAGTTCACCGATTTCTCAGTTTAGCAAATTATAAAAAAAATCCCTTTCTTTTTACCAACCGACTTTTAGCGCCGACCGTGACTTGAAAAAGTATGAAACATCTACTGCGCACATCAATCGATTCAAATGCGAATTGCATGCAGGAACAAGATCAACGTTAGAAAATCTAAACTGAAAATAATATGACATCTCACAGTGCGGATGTGATTGAATCGACTTCTTCAAATGAAACACTTTCGACTTTTTCAGAAAACTGCAGTTAATTTTGTGCTAAACTAAAAGGAGTATCCGTTTGTCTGCGATTGTCGGTTCCACCGACTAATGAACATTTTACCTTTGACGTCGGTCGGAATGCTGCCGTTTTTCAAATCATCACCTTCGACGTTCCTCCTTTCGTACAGCATCGTTTTTAAATCAGTCTCGCCGTCACTCCAGAATGGAACCTGGAACGATTAACAGTTGAAGAAAGGAAACGTTTCGTTCCCGCTCAGCCATCGGAGTAATGTTTCGTATTCAAATGGCTTCGCGTTTATGTTATAATGTGCGCTTCTTCACGCTAGAAAGATATTTCATTATCTCTGTATTAAAAGTTGAACAATAAATATTTTTCTTTTATTAAATATACTACCAAAGAGTACATACGGATTTAATTCATTATGACTATTCTTTAACATCGTTAATTGCAGTGTGCATGTCCATCAATGTAGCAACTACAGAGATGGCACCTGCGCGTGCCAAATATGTAAAGGAAGAATACTCGAGTATTCATTATTGATCGATTCAATTTTAAATGTTGTCGGGACATTTTCACATGAATGTAAAGTGTGTGTAGTGGATGACTACAGAGAGAGGCTTATTTATAAGGACGCCGCCCCGTCGGAGTGAATTTAAACGAATCCGAAAACCATAAAAACATATATACAACTGGTACGAGATCGAAAATTAATCCGTAGCCCCCTACAAGAAAAATCACTTCGAGAAACAACTACAGCGCTGTTATCTATTCGTCGACGATGCGCTCTCACCGCGATGAAAATCTCGACCGAATCGAACGTTTTCTATATTTCCTTAATTGAACGAGTCGTTTTCTATCGCACTCACCTCGAGTTTATCTTCTTCCGTCAAACGTATTCTGGTCGGACTGAAGCAAACCGGAAGCACGGACGAGGTGACATTGAAGCGTGTCTTTAACACTACAATATCAAAATAGTCGTACGTGAAGACTTTAAATACCTGAAAGAAAATTTAAGAAATTCACCTCCAATCGGTTATTTTCAAACACATATTCTACTTTTATATACATAGTGATTTAGTAAGCATACACAGATGATACCATTAATAAGTTACTAGAGTATTTTCTCCGAGTAGAAGATCGAGCGAGAGCAAAATACACTTAATGCTCTATCCATTCCATCAGGAGTGTAATATGTATACACACACGCACGCATACGCACACGAATTAAGTCCAGGGAGTCACCTACTTTCTTTTTACATTCAAAATACGCTACTTTTGAGACAACGTAACGCTGGAAGCGATCAAAAAATGTCAAAGTAGTCGCTGTACTCCGTTTTCGAAACCGCGGTCGAAGCCCTTCAGATCTCCCGAATGGTGTCGTAACGATTTCCTTTCATCGCCAACTTGAGTTTTAGGAACAATTAAAGGTGACATGCAGCGCACCCAGGCGAATAGGGCGAGGGGGGGGGTGTTGTTTGAGAACTGTGCTATCTTTTCTGGTCAAGAAATCGTGTGAAATCTTGGATTCATGCGACGGTGCATTATTTTGTACAGAAGCGATTTAGATACTTTCACTTCGTACTCGGGCCCAACTCAGAGAATCCCGTTCCACAAGCGATTCAGAACACCCGAGTTGCGATCAGTGTTCACAGTTTGACATTGCGGTATGAATTCCTTGTGGACAAATCCCTTTCGTTCGAAGAAAACAGTGATTAATGTCTTGATTGGGATCTTCTGCATGCACATTTTCTTCGGTTTCATCACTCGTGGGCAAATCATTCAAAGACTTCAAACAACAGACAGACGTTACAAATGTAATAAGTAGAGTAAAGAGTGTGAAATGGAAATAGGCGGGGCAAGTTACAAAAGGAGAAAACGATCGATGGACACAATGTATTAACTGGGAGCCAAGAAACATAAAAAGAGCAAGAAAGAGACCAATGAATAGGTGGGATAAGGCAATTGAAAAGTTTATTGGAAATCAGTGAAAAAGAGAGGCATTCACTTGTACAAAATGGAAAATCTTCGTAGAGCCTTTTATCCAGCAGTGGACTGACAGAGGATGATTATGATGATTGTATATATATATATATATATATATATATATATATATATATATATATATATATAAACGTACATCTTAATAAAATAATAATTACACTTACAGCTGACTTTTGTTGATTCTCATCAGTCACTGAACTAAAATTTTTATTGGCACTTCCAGCAATGATGATATATTGCGATATTTCTTTCTGATTGATACAACCAGGACCTGCAAATCATAAGCAGAAATGTCAAACGACTTTAGCAAATATTTACAAGACATTTCGATAAGAAAGAACTATTCACAAACACGAAATGTTTCTTTAAATACGCACGAACTGAAAAAACTGCCCGCGATTAAATACTAAGAACGCAGAGAGAAATCAACGTTGACACATTTGCTGACACGTTACGGCCATAGAGTCGCCAAAATTATTGCCTATATGAAAACACATGATGACCGGTTTATCGAACATCATTTCATCCTGTAACTAGACTCGTCCATCTAATAATAATGGCTGCATCGGTTAAAATAGGAACGTGAACATAACTATTTTTTTACTGGATATTTCGGTAAAAATATAAACGACTCTAAGCTGTGCTTGGACATGTGTCGATTAGAAGTTGCATAGATAAAATAATATTTAATCAATGTATGATATTCTCTATGTAAAACAATTTCATAATGACAAAATTATTATCAAGGCTGGAATTACAAAAACATGCATAGCGATGATGTGTAAATGTACATATGAAAAAATAGTAAAAGTTCGAGATGTATGCAAGAGTGGTAAACTCAAACGTACAGAAGTATATAATATGCACAATCGTCTACTTACCAGCGAGAACGATAAAGAGAGAAATTATTGTACCGGCACATTTTAATTGATAACTGTCAGATGTTTTCTTATAAATTCCTACATTCCATGGAAATTCTCTAGAAACGGCGTCTGTTATGTAATTAGTCTCCTCATATCGCCTCCTATTAACGCCGCAAACTAGAAAACAGTTAACAGATTTCAAATTAAACTTTATATCAAGTTAATAAAAAAATAATGGATCTATTCATATGCCGATTTGTATTGATGATATAAGTTAAAAGACATTTTCATAATGAGTTAAAAACCATTAAGTTTTCGAGCTTATTAGTTGATTTTGTTCGACGTTTCAACACCAGCAATTAAAAAAATGTAGATCACACTAGAAAACATTACAAACATTTAAAAGTTCGTGACTAAAATAAAGTTAGTTTTTAGTCACGTTTTTATTCCCGTGATTATGTTCACGCGTTGTCCTAAAGGTCTTCTTCCCCTTGGAGATCAATTGAGTGTCTATTCCCCAATACTAGTTTCGGCACGTCAGTCGTCTTCCGGTAGGTATTAAAATATGTCATATTTAACTGATGATGCACGTTCCGAAACTAGTAGTAGATGGACTAAACACTCAGATAAGCCAGGAGGGCGAAATCCATCTCACGGAAACCAAACTAAATATCTTCATACAAATAATGATTATTTTTATTCAAAACCAATCAATCAAATATATTTATTGTACTGTTTGATTTCGATAATATATTACTGTTTATTATCATCAAGTTCAAATTAAAATACATTTAAAATCTGAAAAGAACTAATGGAAATAAACATAACTGGATTTTGGAATTTTTATATTCTTATTTTTATTATTATTTGATTGTCTTCTATTAAACTTTTTATGTAGTATCAAAAGTATTTTCGATAAAAAAAACTAAAATAATTCATCGTACAGTGATATTTCAAGCCTTTACATTTCACATTTCTGGTCCTGATACGAAACGTTCGCTGTCAAGTAACAGAAATTTATGGGAGAATACATTTCAACAGCAAAGAATAAACGATAACAGCGAACAAACGAAATGAAAATGTGTTTCAAAAAGTGTCCTAATGTAATATGCTAGATATTTCTTAGCAGAGGAGTACTCTTTTAAGAACGGTAGTGAATAAATTAAACACAGATCAGCTGTAGCAATCGAAACAATGATGAAAGAAATTAAAAGACAGTATGAGTACAAATGAAAGAAAAAAACACGTTTCTGTAAACAATGGCATGCGCTGGAGATAAATATGCTCCAGCATTAGAAATGGAAAATCGTCGATGATAAAATATATACTAAGGTCAACTGATAAACTCATTACTGACTCGGTTTACACTTGAGAACATTCCTCGTCCACTCTCCATCTCGACATGTGGTCTGGTTATATGCAGGTCCTTCCAATTCATAATTTATGTCCTTACAACGAAGCAACGCTCTCGTTTCATGCAATATTATATCATCATCAACATGCTTCACATTCACATTATCAGACACATATTCAATATCCAAGTCGGTTGAGTTAAGTCTCGGACAGGTTTCTGCAATGAAAATAATTACGTCATTAAATAGAAACCATCGTTAATCATACAGTAAAATAAATCAGGTATATCTGTACCCGTGCAAATACAACTGGAAAATATACTCACTAAAACATGAGGGTAAGTAATTGTTAACATTCCATATTCTTTCTTTGCATTTTACGAACTCCTTTCCATGTATTCTATATTCAGGATTGCACGAGTATCTCAGTTTTGCATACTGCGGTACCAGAACTCCTGGGCCAAGTCTAGTGCCACTCGGGATGTCAGCGTCTACGGTGTATTTACCGAAACTCGGGTAATCCGGTAAAATACAACCGTAGTCATAAGGAGACCTAAAATAACACAAAAATGCAATTTAAAGTTTATTATTACATATTATATATAAGATATAAGACATAGAAATTATATGAAAAACATACACACACATACATGCACACACGTACATACACACACGTACATGCACACACGTACATGCACACACATACACAACACACATGTATACACACACGTATACACACACGCATACACAAACACGCATCACAACACTCATAAACACACACACGCGCATACAAACATACACACACATACACACACATACGCACACACATACGCACACACATACGCACACACATACGCGCACACATACGCACACATGCATACACATACATACACACACACATACACACACACATACATACACACACACACATACATACACACACATTCATACACACACATTCATGCATACACATTCATACATACACATACACATATATATATATATATATATATATATATATATATATATATATATATATATATATATATTGTTACTCAACTATTTGTTTAAATTGTAGAGGTAAATTGTATTACAACATGGTGCATCAAGGGGACCCGGTGGTCTAGAATTTTCGAAAAATCGATTTTTTTTTCGAAAGTATAGTATCTTAAAAATATACTGTTAAAATTTGATGACGAAATTCAGAGTATTTCAGGATCCACAGCCCATTAGAAGGTCAAAACTACTTGGTCAGAATATACTTGCTTGAAACTTTAAACGCGTTTATCTCGAAATTACTTTTTTTCGTTTTGCGGGGGCCAGAAAAAAAAACTACTTGACCGATTTGTCTGAAATTTTAATACGTTATTCTGAATAGTTCTAGCTCTCGCTGGAAGTAAAACTAATAGTTTACATAAAATATTTATATTTTTTTTATTAACAAAACATTCAAAAATACTGGTCGTTTCCAAACTTGTACTTTTGACTACGCGCCATTTTGTCATTTTTTTTTTATTCTACCGTCCTGCGATAGCTATACTTATACTAATTAAAAATTCGTCAATTGTTTTATTTCAGATCAGAGGGAGAGATAAATCATCATTCACCACGCAATTCCATTTTTTTAGAGAGGGAGACTTCAGCATCATTTTTCTAATTTAAAAAAAAAATTTTTTTTGTCTTTATTTTCATTTTTGTGTAGTTTATTAGTAATAAAATAAGTGTAAAAAAATTTGAAAGCATTATTCATTACACTCATATAGACAATTTTTTTTAAAATAGTTTAAATTTTAGGCCGCTAGACCACCGGGTCCCCTTAAATTTAATTAAGCAATCATATTTTCTTATGTTCGTTTGCATTTATAATATTTCATGTAGCAATTTTTTCCTCTCATATTAGGTTCAGTTTTAGTTTCAAATGTAATGCTTTATAGACACATTTAAATATTGAATTGAGTTTTAAGAAAAAAATTGTCTCTAGATTGAAATATAGTCTTTTGACAGTTCAGTGTTATAAGAAATAAACTGCACATTTTTGTACAATTTATCCAGTTTTATGTGGGTGCATGAGGGCTAAATTCATTGATGAATGTATTAGAATAAATTGTTAGATAACAAATGATTCCGTGGGCATCGTAGCTAATGGGAATCGACAAACTTATGATGGAGATTAATCTCCTTTGAAGATAAAGAATTTAAATAGGCCAATGGCCCGAAGTAATCTAATGGGGTTTCTAATTAACACATCAGAAAAAAAAACAATATTTTGGTTCGGTTAATTTTTGAAAATTTGCAACGGATTAAAGCGTTTTTTTTAATTTTTGTCTCTACTCTAGGTACTCCCTTTTATCAGGTCTAATAAATTCATATGCTCTAATACTTTATTTTTCTTATCAAATACTTTATTACTTTCCACATCATATTTTTGTGTGATGTTTATATAATATTTTTTTAGTAAATGATTTTGAAGTACAACTTCTTTAGTCGTGTTGGGAGTAAGTTTTCAAAATCGAGACGAAAAAGTGTTTAGAAGTTGTTCCATCGTTGAGTGGCGGGATCGGATTTGAGAGAGAGGATGGTTCATGCTTAGACGACAGAAACGAGCGACTACTCAGTCGACATTGTTACTCCTTTCATAGATATGACTGTTGCACAATCCCAGTTTTTTGATTTCCAATTGCTGACATTCACCGACTCTGACTTCAACAGCAGCTGGTGAATTTTGAATTGGTGAGAGTAAAATGGAAAACTGAAAAACGTGTACCTCTCCGAATCAAAAAAAGAACGATGTAATCTACTTTGTGCATCGTTCATTACTGCCGTACACTCATGGAGGTGCAGCGTTCCTTGGGAGAGGAGAAGATAAATTACCAATGCTTCTCGGTGAGGATTTTAATGTCAATTTCGCGCCAGAAGAAGATTCAGCACCGTTTGTCAATTTACCACGTGGAAAACTGAATTTAAATATGAATACTGACACCACGATCGCAACGACAAAATCGGGTGCTACTGTAAACGTGGTCTTTTCACGGAATCCTCAAAACATACATTTCATATTTCAGTTATTATAAGCCCATATTATCGGCAGTACCAATTTAATCTCCACAAGAAGCAATCTTGGAAGCTTATGAAACAATAAAAAAAATGTTAATTTTCTGATTCAATTCCTATTGTTTCATATTTACCATCTTCTTCCTATACTAAATTCTGCCATTTATCCTCTCTCCTACACTGATTATTAACACTAGATTTACGGGTATCGACTGTATACCTATTTTCACTGAAATCAGTCTTTTTGACGGGTAAATTAAAATGCAATTTTTTGTAAACGTTCTTATCTTAAATCAATAGATTTTCATTAACAGTTTTATTCGGTACATTTTTTACATATAAACTCCATTTTGAATGTACATTTTCCTCATACATACTCGTTACACTCAATACAAATATTATTAGACTTGTTTTTCTTACATAATCCGATTTGGCAAGACTTTCGTACATTAGGATTTTGTATAACTGGCAATGGATTGGGACTAGTATTTTGTTCGTCGCGAAGATCACCGCCTAGTTCTTCAGCCAGTTGAAAAATAAAATTTCCTTCTAGATATGTCTAGTCCAGTGGTCTCTTTGTACAATATCCAGGCATTGATGGCTGTCGAATCTAAAATGTTATAAAACACTTGAAGGGACCATCTACTGGACCTTCCTTTCACGCTATATTTTCTAGCCATTTGGTCTACAACATCCACCCTAAACTTGGTTTTGTTGTGTGACTGTTTCAGGGACACGTTTAGCATTACCTTCTGTTTTGCCATTTTTATGTTTAGAACTGAGCAACAACACCTTTTTTTGTTTGGCTTGGATTTGTAAACTGTGCGAATGTACTCATTTGATTTATAAAGTTTTGTGGAAAATCGGATCATATTATCCTTCTTAGCTTTTTTAATTTTTGACAATTCTCTTCTGTTTACACGTACAGTCTTCACGAGAGTTGTTTTTTTCGCAAGCAACTTTTTTGCAAAGGAAATGCTTGTGAAAAAGTTGTCAGTAGTAATGTTTCTTCCGAGGTCTAAATATGGTTCAGCAAGCTTGAGCACGACGAATTCGCTCGAAGGTATATTCGATAGTCGTATTTCGTCTTTCCCTAAATATGGGAAGCCATTTATAAGACATTTGCTTGTGACGTCCGATGCCGACCAAAACTTTATGCCGAATTTATCGGGATTATTTGGCATGTAATGTGCAAATCGGCATCAAGCTTTGGTCGGGAACAACTGTTCATCGATTGTAATGTTCGCGGCAGGCTTATAACAAGCGTGACTATTTTGGATAAATCCGTCCCGTATTACAGAAATCAACGCAAATTTATCCGTTTTCAACCACTGACTCCGTTCGTGCTTTTTGTCGAAGCGTATGAATCGGAGAATTTCCCTGAACCTATCTCTGGACATTGTTCGTGAAAAGAAGCTAGGTCCCCATTTCCTACACCATAAATGTGAAGTCTTCAAGTCCTTTGCTTCATGCGCCCCTCGGGCATACGAAATCACCAGAAAAGCTCCCGATTGTGACTTTGTAACGACCGAATCTTTTTTCAAAACTTTACGCGCCTCCATTTCGGTACACATTTTGATACACTCAGTCAGTCACACGTTCACCAATTGTCGGTTCAAATGCGCCACTTACATTGCCATGCATGATATTTTTTTTGCGTACGCAGTCGGTCCTGGCACATCTTTGAACATGCTATTAGCTGGTAATCTACCCCAACCTCCACCTTCTTCTAACGTTTTCCATAAAGTTCCAACAAGAGAACGTTCGATCGAAGTTCGACGTTCATCACTACAGGTATCAGCAGCTTCTATGTCACCTTCGCTCTCATGATCTGAAATAACACGCGTCCTTTCTCTTTTACGACACAAGTCACGAAGATTTTCATCATCATTGTCGTCAGAATCTTCAGTTCTGTTGTTCACGTTACTAATTTCTTCCTCGCTTTCGCATAGTTCGGTAACACCTGCATCAGAATCCGATCCAGATAAGTCTTCATCTACACTGGTTAGTTTTTATTTATCAATTCGATATCTTTTCGAGACTTGTCCATAACACCTAGCCAAGTAGGCAGAACAACAATGAAAAAGAATATTTCTTTATGGATAGATTTTCAAACTACTTTGAAAAATTCAAATCTTTGTCTAGTAAATAAACTCCGCTTCCTTTTCTGCAAAATTCACTTTTGAAATAATCACTCGCTTTGCTCCAATTGTATTATAAATGAGAAGTTCAGCCTCGCTAAATTTCCAAATATCGCACCCTATCTCTGCAAACTGCACGGTTGAGATGATCGTTCGTGATACGATAAGGTTTGCTCTTTTTGTAGACAAAAAGTTCAAAGCTGTTCGTTCACGTGCTCGCTGCTAAACAGCCGTTATTTATCTTGTCTTTCCTAACTCATTCTCATTTTTATTTTTGTTATTCCGCAACAATTGAAACGATTGATTGTAAATTAAGTGACCCGTCAGTTTGACGGATTTTCGTAGAAAAAGGTATACAAAGTTTAGAAATAATAAAATATAGGTCTCTCGGATAAAACGAGTGGAGAAATATATATTCACTACACTATATCATTAAAAGCCAATATATGATAACTAGAAAATAATATTTACATGTCCGGAATTTTTAAGCATAAAATCGGAAACCCGTCAAATTGACGGGTTCCGTAAATCTAGTGTTAAAATAATAACAGACAAAAACGAAACCATTTATTCTTTATGCATAACGCGACGCTCTTAAAACACTTTACATTTCAAACGACGGTAAAGAAATTTCACGTCTAGCGCACTGACTGTGTTACACGCACCCTTTTCTTATTAAACAGTAATATGATAATCTCACACAAACGCGCGTATACGATCGAACTGTTCAACTGAACTTCGCATCGCCACTTACCAAGTTTCATATCTGTATTTCGTGTGATTGACCCACTGGATGTGCGCCGCTACAGTTGTGAACGTCGTGTACTGGTAAGAGTCGCATGTCCCACTATTAAATGGACCCGTGCTGACGACTCCGATCAACATATATCTCTGTTCAGTGCTGTTCACCATTCTAGGATATACTAAACCGCCGCCGCTGTCCCCCTCACAAACGCTCGTACCTGAATAAAAATTCAAATTCATAATCACCAGATCTAACTGAAAATCGGTGAAATTAAAAAAATCAAATTAACGTAATCGTATCTGTCTGTCATAATCTTTCTTTTTTAGAGAAAGACAGTAATTAAATTCACATATTTGAGAGAAACATCAAATTACTTTTTTTTTAAAAAAATAAGATGAAACTTTGATTTCATATTTTTTTACTACGTAAATTCATTTTAATTTCTTCGCTTTGTTCATATTTATTTTGTAACATAATTCAAGATATTAACTACACGAAATTTGATTGAAATTTATGAATAGTACACAAATGGCAAAGTAATATATATTAGTAACCGAGAGTTTAAGCAACTGAACCTAATTATTTTATCGCAAAATATGTCTAGCAGGAGGTGATCTCAAAACTAACCATTACAATATCTAACTGAATATTTAACATTTAATTTCTAGAAAATAGTCGACGGTACATCACCCTCACATGTGTCGTGGCCCGCAAATTATTCCTTTTTAAGATATTTATGTAATTTTAAAGAACAAAGTTGTACGATCGAAATTCTGAAATAATTATCGATTCAAGCGGTCAAATTTTCTAAAACAGTGTCGTACAAGAGAAGCGGCTAGCAATTTTTACTTTGTACATGCGAATTTCGTGGATCGAGTCATTACTTACAATTGCTTAATCGTATCAATTCACGTACAGTGGACGCTACTCGATGGAACGAAATATGGAACTGTGTACATACACTATTTCATTGCGGTTAATGAAACGTGCCGTTTTAGAACGACGATCAATTATGAACTCATAACGTTACATTGAAACCGTTGAAGAATTCGGAATCATTGCGACTGAACTGTGCTACATCATGACAATGCGAAGCCATAAAGTTCAAAACTCGTCAGGAAGCTCCAGAATCGACAAGCACACTTTATGCCCCCTGACACAGTACTTACAGTCCAGTTCTGACACCCCGACTTCGACTTATTCTCGGCACTAAGGTGCAATTTTAACGGAAGGAATTTCAATTCCGACGAACAAGTGAAAGCCTACGTATACGATTGATCGGAGGAACAAACACCGGATGTTTTTCTTTTCTAACGAAATTAAGAAACTTGTTATATATTCGCGAAACTGCATTGACTATGATAACAGTAACTCTGTTGGAAAACAAATACGTTATATTGAAGATTATATTCTACGTTTTCTGTCTTTGTTTTCGTGTAATCTTTTAGACCATTCTAGAGTTATGAGTTCCAGTGCAAACTTTTCAGCCCGCCATCGTAAATATTAACACAGTTTTATGCAAACGAAAACAAAACAACACCTTACTTTCAGAAAATATAGAATGGATTGAAATACTGTGATATTTTTAACTACTTTCAACAGTATACAATTTTCACATAAAATTATATATGTAGAGTGGACTCCGACGAACAATTTCTAATTTGACAAATATTCAGACAGAAAACAGCAATTTCTTAATTTTTATCGACTTTATATCGTTTCATAAAGTATCTATTTGTCGTTGACGAAATGATTTATAATAAAAAAATCATATTAACAGATAACACTGACGCTAAAAACACACTAGCGCATCATAAAATTAAGAATTAATGTCGCCTTCTTATGGCGTTTGTGAAATCTAGTCTCGCTCACCGTTCGTATAACCGGCACACACTTTATCCAGAGTCACTTGTCCAACAAAATCATTCGGAACGATCTGCAAACAATCGTCGAAGCTGTGAAGCGGCAACGTCGCGTACTGCAACAAATCACTGCGGTTTCCGTGTTCGGACGTCAAACCCCAGCCAGGTATCTGAGAAGGAATGTTTTTCGGATAAATTTTAAAATTTAATTTTCAAAGAACCTACGGTATGAATTTCAAGTAAATCCACCGTGTTAATCAACATAAATATTAAGAGAAATATCATCAAGATCAGATAACAAGAGGCGAACAAATGGACGCTCTTTATTTTTATTTAAATCTGTACACTTGGCACCAATAGTTACGTACGGTTGTAGTTTGGCACCTGGAGCTGACATTCTTAAAGAGCGCCTCTATTTTATACTGACAAGGGGACGATACGATCTCGGAAATTGACTTTGGGACCAAACTTCGTATGGTTGTAGGGGTACCACAACGGTATTAATATAGCAACGCACTAACTCGCACTATCGAGCCATTTTCGAGAAAAAGGCTCCAATGTTTCTGCATCTCATAAGAGAAATTATTTCCTCCTCATTTAGCTAGCCTGATAGCTATGCGTTAACAAGCAAGCTTCGAGTGTCTAACATGTTCAGGCTCGAGTCCCAATCGATTCTTGCAGTTTTTCTTTCTTCATCCGAACAACTATTCAATGCTTTTAATGCATTTTATTAAATAAAATATTTAAACAAAGATGAAATAACATTTTCTTGCAATTTCCTTTCGAAAAATAATCTTAAATTTTTACAATTTTATTTCAGAAAATTGTTCTTTCACGATTTTTTAAATTTTTTTGTATTATTTTCCAAACAAACACTTTAATATACGAATATGTTTGCGAAATAATGCTAAAAATTAAAAAAATTCGTGAAAAGAATCATTTTTTTAAATAAAACTATAAACATTTAAAAAAGAGCGTTTTTCGAAAGAAAATTTCAAGAAAATGTTATTTTATCTACACTTAATTTTTTTTAATAAAACGCATTAAATAATAATTCTGTAAAAGGAAAAAAAATGCATGAACTGAGCGAGACTCGAATCTGACACGTCAGACACTTAAAACCGGATCGACACCGCCTAGCTCTCAAGCTAATTGGCAACGTTTCAAATTTCCCTCAGAGAGCAGAAAGTGCTGAAAGCAGTAGTCGCAATAATACACTATAAAGTAGTTATATACGTACATAATAATTAATAGACAAAATAAGTATTTTTCTTATTTGAAATTTACACTTCTGAATATCATTTCCATGAGATCCTGAATTAAATCGTCGTAATTCGACGACGATTCGCGTACATCGCGCTTTCAACGGAAATCACAGCCAAACCGACGACCAAATCTTTCTTGTCTCATTGCTGACATTAAGTATTTGTTTTGTAATTTTCGGTCTGGAGAAACTGCGTTCTTCAGAAGCAACTGATACGGGTAAATCGATATTATTCGGAAGCAAACAAACAAATTCGGAAATATTGTAGTCATATTTGTCCACAAATTATTATGTATTTCTAGCGGTTTCCATTTGAAAGGGTAGTTATTCAACTAAAGTCGATCAATATCTCTATTATCGATCAATAATAAATGTAAATCCATACGATGTTTATGTATTTCTGATCTATTTTCCATGTTTCAGTTCGTAAATGTTGTACGATATTTTAAACTTATTAACATGTGATTTCATCTGTTCAAATCTTTCACTAATCGTTATTAATCGCAGTGCCAAGGACGAAATAAAAATATAACTCTATAAAATTGCACTGTGCGTCTATAATTGGTGGTCACTCATTAGATTCGTGATCAAAACTGTTTTCCTTTCATGAATTCGAATCGTGGAAACGTCTAGAAATTCACTTAGATTTTCAAGGACTTCAGCGATATTTTTGCTTCGTCAATGACTTTCACGAAAGGTTCATCCTAACGGTATTCATGAAAATAAGCAAAAACTTCATTCTGAGAGGAATAATTCAGGGGGCTGTATTATTTTTGATAAAATGTCGTACCGCACAATCGGGCTGCAAACAAATTTGAAACAAGATATCTTTTGTGGTGACGATCGTGCTTCGCATTTCGTTTGATTGTCGCAGTTTTCATCTGAATGAATGTTGACTGAAGCATCATGAATGCGTTCGAGTCGGAGTCTCAAAAGCATTATAGTGAAAATTCTGCTCGCCCATCTAGTGTAGCGAATTGTTTTTACAGCAATTATGGAACACTGTTTTTAAAAGACGTCCCGACGACCGATTGACGATTAAAAAAATGCATACATTCGCTAAACAATTTGAAAAGGTTGGCTACTTCTCCCGAAGAAAATACCGCCCGGTTAACAATTAAAATTAAGGGAGTGACATGCATTTTAGGAACAAAGACTGCACGCGGATTCAGTTGTAAAATTCTGCTTCGAACAACGGCTCTTTTGCCTTTCACATTTGCTCCATTATCGTGCACCTGTCCCCCCTCATAACTTCAGTCAGAATTAGGTAGCCGCTTAACTCTTCACGAATTTTATTAGTTAGGCCTTTGCCGGAAGTTGTTACCACAGGGATGAATCGAATGGAATTTTCATGAATTTTAAACATGTCATTGCCTCGGAACACAAATCTTGTAATAAGCGACATTTGCTCAACATGACTGATCTGAGGTACGGTCTACTATAATATTATTGACTAGTATATTAATGAGAAATTTATAACGTTTCGGTGTATAAAAATATCAAATACAATTACTCACTATGATGTTAAACATAGTTACACATTAATTTAACATGACTGAGATGTAATATCTATAATTAGGTATAGGGCACGTTCTACCAACGCTAACGGCACCACATATTATTTAAGCTCCATTATTCTATTGTTGTAATAAACAAAAACCTTGCAAATAATAAAACAACTGCCATATATCTAACAGGCGCCTGGAGCGATCGCTCCATAACTCTGTGCCGCCGCACGGCCTTGCTTGGCTCCAATCTCTAGAGGTTATTTTATTAATTTTAACCGATGGGATGCAGCTCGTCTTACACGCATCATCTTAATCGAGAACGTTCAATAGAAATATAACCACAATTGTACCTTTACTTTTTTATTGCGAACATGGGCAACAAAACAAAAAGAGTCAGTAATGACGGCAGGGTCGTTCGATAATGCACAACGTGCAAACTTTCAGATGCACTCGTCGTAGACACTTTTAGGAACTGCGCATAGATCATCTTCGAATTTTGTTTTATCACTTCAACCGTTTGAAACCCGAGTCCGTTTAATAAAGTTTTAGAAAAAAAGTTAGGTGAGTGTAATTAGTGGAGAATGTGGGCGATTCTGTTCTTTGCCAAAAACTTCCAAACCAGAAAGGAAGCTCCAAACGGTGCGTTGTTATAACGCAACGTCCACAATTCAATTTTACAAATTGCAGGTTTTCATTTCGGATTGAGTCGTTTAAGTCATTTTCAGAATTATTTTATAAACACATATTATTTTGAATTAATACTTGTAAGTAAAACTGTTGTACGTTACATAAGTGAACTAAATGAGTGGTCTCTTTGTGTTCGAATTTAAATATATTGCTACTTTTGTTTTATTTATTAATTTCATTACTCGGAATGTTGCTTTCTTGATAGCTGCTTAAATTCGAACTCAAGAAATGTAAAATTGAGAATAAAAACAAAATATTTTAAACAGTTATTAAGAAAGCCACATTCCGAGTAATGAAGTTGATAGATAAAACGAAAGAAAGAATAAAATTAACAAATGTATAATAAACGTCCGAGTTTTACTTTACCTCAACGACTTTACCCAAAATACATGAGCTATACAATCTAAAACTGTATTATGCATATTTAAATTTGTAAAATTTTGTACATACGTTTCCTTTGCTGATCTCTGTCACATCAAAAATCGTTGAAGTGTAGTCAACGCATATTGGATGAATTAAATCTGATAATATAAATACTTGATTTAGGACGAGAATCGCTATGTCTGCAGCAAAACCGGTCGACGCCCCTTTGTATTTATTTTTTATCAGTATCTCGACGACCTAAAAACAATAATGACAACGATTGTAAAATATTTCGGAACAAACACAATATAATTTATAATAAATACATTCCTAATTTAATATCACTTTCTAAAAAAATACAAAATGTTCTGTACTTGTTCATCAAAAACTGCGTATGTACCTAGCACATAAAGACGCTTGAAAAAAAATGTTTAAAATATATCCTAGTGCAACGTGTGGCTTATTCAAAACTTATTTTATTGACATATACATGTGGGAGCTTCGCCACCATCAGTGAGCGTCGCCGGAGGGCGGCGCAAATAGACGCTCGTGCCGCGCGCTATCTACACGGTAGAATGAGCAGGCAGTTCAGGACCAGTTCAGTTCGAGTAGAGTTCCGGCTAGCGCGCTTAACGAGGAGCACGCGCCTCGCTCCCGGCTATTGCTACGCCAGGGATTCGCCACACGTGTGGCCTGTCGAGTTTGTGTTTGGAGAGAATGAAGCGTTTCGATACCGATTCCTGTGACTGCTATTTCAAGAAGTTTGCACCTCCACGATCTTCGTCCGCGCCCTAGTAATAATCAGGGGACCGGTCGCTCGGCGGCAAGTCCCCAAATATATACATAAATCCAGTAGATACATCTTGTGATCAGTGACAAACATTGAGATATTCGATTCTAATTAGTGGAACATCGCGCTGTCACTAAACACAAACAGATACCCGTATACGATTTTTCACAAGTTTATATTAATTTAATCATCTGTATTATTTCTGTCAGAAACATTATGATTGTTAGATTGATTTACAGATGTGATTGTTAATTTATGTCGATTTCTTAAAAATTGTTTATCCGGTATTCTATTCATACATATTTAGGTAGTCACCACTAAAAGTATTTTTTAACTTTACATTCATTTTGTAGTCCAAACACTGAAGACTTATTAGCAAACAAAACTAATCGAAATAAAATTACTGACACTGATTATTTTGAAACAAATTAAACACAATAATATTATATTTCTCATCTAAATACGTTTATTAAAATTATTACAAAATATTTTGTGTCAATGTTGGTTCGGAAAAGCATTCGCGGCTGTTAATGAACCTTAATGATGAATTTTAACAGGGAAATTCTTTAAATAAAACAGAATGGATATAATCAAGAGCATTTTCCTGACTTCTGGAAGAAAATTTCATTATTGTATATTATTAAGTGGATGATTTTGTGCTCTCTTCCAT
Source organism: Acanthacorydalis orientalis (assembly GCA_034766995.1). NCBI lineage: Eukaryota > Metazoa > Arthropoda > Insecta > Megaloptera > Corydalidae > Acanthacorydalis > Acanthacorydalis orientalis. Next base: position 5,111,971 of record CM068319.1, on the reverse strand, counting down.
AGGAAAAGCATACAAACATTTATTCAATCGATATAAGTATTTATAAAATTGACTTTTTAATTTAAAATTGAGTACAGGCTAATAACTTGAACGTGTCTATGTAATAAAGAATTATGTTTGTAAGGGACCAGGTAACGTCACGTTATCTATCGCTAACTTATAAACAGTTTAATAGTAATTGGGTGTATTGATCAGCATACATTGAACTATACTAATTTACTGCACTAAAAAATGTTTGACCGCTGAGCGACTTCACTGCTCATATTTAACTCTTTCAAATGTCAACACGATTGCATACGAATCGAGATAAATTTCCGTATACAGACTACGCTGACCGATCGCTCGAAAGTTTGGAAAAATCGACTTTATAGAAATCCACTCACGTCCCTATGCTGTGCGAATTTGTCGTCTTCACTATTCCATTCCCTGTAGATTTTTCCAGCAGCGACCGCGTATGACCTCGGGTCCAGTCTCTCAAAACAATGTGCAGCTGAAATCGAATGACACTAATTAGACACTGCTACGAATCCTTAAATTTTTCCCAAAACTAAATAATAAAAGAGTTACTGCTGCACGTTTAATATGAAAACCGTATTAAGATATGAATATTTTTAATGTACACTTGAAATTTGAAATGGAAACCGCCATATTTCAGCACTCCAATATAATCTGATAAATTTTGATAGGATATTTTGTAACTAAATAAATAAAAACATTTTACACATTTTCTCGTTGTAATTTCTACGATATAACTTCTTCCATCTGAGTTATTATTTCCATGCGGCTATTTAAAATTATTATTCTTATAATTTCAATGCGAATACAAACCTGTTATGACGAGTTTCGGACTCAATATCGAACCGCCGCATATGTGAATGTGTTTCTCGTTTCTCTTGATGTACAAACCAATGTGCCAAGGGAAATCGCCCAGTTCAGCCCTCTTCCCTTTTATTACGAACGGTGTCCATTTTGTCAATTTTATGCCACATACTGAAAAATAATACAAACTCGTCTCTCTGTTTGAAAATGCACATAAAATCAATGACAGTAAACGATTTAGACGATTATAAAGTTATAACGTTTTTTAAAAACAAATATGATTCGCTAAGAGAGAATTTGTTGAAATTCAAGACTGATACAGCTTATTTAACTGATTTATATAATAAATTTAATGAGACAAATCTACAGCCGCAAAGAGATGATTTGAATTCAATCGAAGCGAAGGCAATTATTTCTGCGTTCGTGTCAAAAGTTGCCTCGTACAGACAAAATTTGAGTCGAAGACAATTTTATCAGTTTCCATATCTTTCCTCTGTAGAAACAAACGATGATGACATTATGGATTTTTACCGGCATTTGGAAGCACTTAAAGAAGATTTTACAAACGGGTTTCAGGATATCCTTAACATGATCATTCCAGATTGGATCCTGGAACCTTTGTCAAACTTACAAACAGCAGAATTATCACTTCAGGAGGAATTGATAGAATTGTCAACAAATGAAGAGTTAAAGTTGGAATTTGAAAACGGATACCGAGAATTTTGGCTTCAAAGGCAAATTCCAGTATTATATCCGGCTTTATATGATGCATCAAAGAAGTTTTTCATTGCATTTCCATCATCACACTTAGCTGAATGAGGATTTTGGTAGTCAGCAATTTGTTAACAAAGAAAAAAAACGGATTTCCAGTAGTGGAACGAGGCGATTTAAGATTGATGATGACAAATATTGCACCAAATATCGAGAAATTCGTGTCATTACACCAATATAAGCCCTCCAATTAGTAATATTATATTGATTTTTTGATAACATATAATTTTAAATGAAACATTGAGCAATACACCAATATGATTAATATCTATTAATAAAGTAATTTTAAAAATCTGTCCTTGTTTTTAATATATAATATAGGGGAGTCATCAAATCATTGTTTGAGAAAGTGGGCTATGACTTAAAAATTGTCGGGAAACAATAAGTAACGTTATTGATTTCAAGAACATGAGTCCGTGTGTTTTTTTTTTAAAAAAAAGGGAGCGGTGAGTAATTTTTTTCAAAAAGCGGGCGGTGTGCCTTTAAAGATTGGGAACCTACGATCTAGACGATTATAAAGAAAAATGAATATAAGCGAGAATAACCCCGTGATGTGATATCGACAGCACGTTTGAATTCTTATTCAAACGTGCTGTCGATAATTAGATGATTTTTTATAATGCTGACACTGCCATCATGTGGATTGCAATAATTTTAAATGGTACTACGGCAAACATCTACAGTCCCCTGCATTGTTATGAATGTTTTATTCAGACTACTGTTTATTACAAATACTTGATATACACATTACTTATTTGATTATAATATTTTTCAAACAAAATGAAAAAAAAATATTTAAAAATTATTAGAAAAAAAACAGCAAGTCAAAAGATGTCATCGAAAATGTTAACATGCTTAGATTATTTGCAACATTAAAATGTTTCAACATTGAATATTTTCATTAAAGACAGACATCAATGAGGTTTATATATATATATATATATATATATATATATATATATATATATATATATATATATGAAACTACTATACATACAATAGTTCTTACAAATTTATGTAACTCTCTCCTATATACTAGAAAATTGCTATAAATTAAAATATTTGGAATCGAGCACACAGCAAATATTTTATATCTTTAAAATTAATTCAAAAAAGTCCTTTCGTGCACTAAACAATAAATTAACACAAGTTCTATAGTAATAAAATTAAACTTATTTATGAAATAGTAATCTATTTGATGTTTTCCTTGATGAATTTTTGCATTCAGAACATAAAGTCAGAATAATGGAAAAAATGTAGAAAATCTTTTTTTTTTAATCCAAAAACATTATTAGCTACAAGCGGACTAATTAAATCTTGATAATAAAATTAATTAGATTAACGCTGACTTGTTGCATTCTCCAAAGACAACTTAATGGACAATCAGAACAATTTGCAGTGCATCTTAATGAATATGCTTTTTGTGCGTTATTCGTATTAGATTTGCAAGGAATTCGATCACGGTGAATTTGATTTTGAGAACAAACGGAATGGTATAATAAACAACGATTAGTTTTTTAAAACAATATTACAAATTCCACGTATTTTAGGCTTTATTCAGACCATTCCGCTGATTTTTAAAAATATATCGGAATTAATGAATACCTTCATTATTCTACATTGTAATAAAAGCATTTTTGGTCAAAATCGTAGAGACTTATTGGAACAAAAAAACGTTTTTTTTTTCATATAAGAGCTTGGTTCTACTAATAGGCCAAATCGTTTGGATTCTACAAACGACCAGCAATAATTATGTGAATAGAGTACATTTCTTTTTCGTTTGAAACACCAACCTAACAATATTTATCATACTTAATACTTGTAATTTTCAGTTTGTACGCAAACCGATGCCGAATTAAAGAACAAACAGAAAAAGTGAAAGTGGTAAATACTTCAAATTAATATTTTTTCTTACCTGGTTCGCAGTTAAACAAGTACTCATAGTTCCACGATCCATTTCGGCAGCTCAACTCTTCATATGGCAAGAAATCACGATAATAAGAATGTTTGCATTTCACCCTTGCGACAGTGCCATTCGCCATCGGCTCATCGCATGACGTTACATTTCCTTCATAGGAGCAATCGATTTGCAATGATGTTGAGAAGAGTTCAGGACAGAATCCTGAAAATCGATAAGATAATATATGAAACAATGAATTAATTGCTCTACGTTTTATTCCAACGGCATGTAAATAGTAAAAGAGAAATTGAAATGTACAACTCGAATCCAACTCACAAGTAAATGCAATCATGAGACCCATAAAATATATTTTATTGAACGTCTACGTTCCGATTTCTTGCACATCTGACTACTTTCTCTATGAAAAAGCAGGAAGAAAAAATCCTTTTCAAGTATATCTTACAATACTTATAAAAAAGTTATTATATTTCAGACGAATTTAATAACACAATGTACCATAGATAATGCTTATGATCTGTAAAATATTTACCTGGCAAATCAAAAATTGACACCAATGACCGTTTAGTAAGACCGTAAGAAAAATGTGTGCTGGCTGTACGTAAGCTATTTGTATTACTATTATCGGTATACTTGAAGCGTTTATCGTTCGCTCTCTTTCCGAGACCGTGCGAACCGCATTCATTTATATTATGTATGATGTAACTAACGACCGATCGGTTAGTTCGGTCTCGTGCGTAGCATTATAAAGATACGAAATGTTTATGAATTGTTCAACACTTAAAGAATGTGCGTTATCGTTCTAAAACTTACATAACGGTCTAGCGACGACAAATGGTTTAGCTAAAAATCAATTTTTTTTACTGTACAAAAATGTAGTCTGTAAAATAATTTCGAATAACAAAAATTAATACAAAAATAAGTAAATGTAGGAAAATGTATAATTTTCTATTCGTTTTTGATATAATCTCAGAATAATCACTTATTCAGTGTTCGTCACAAACGTTTCTCATTAAGAACGACTCACGGTTCTCGTCGAGAAAGAAATGAATATTTTTCTATTGAAATATTACAAGTTGCAAAGTTTGTACTCTCCGTCGACCTCAATGCACTTCCGCTCTCTCTTTTTGCACATTTCTAAACACTTTCGTATATCGTCTTCGAGAATACTGTCTATTTACTCTGTCAAATCTGCGTCACCGATGACACTGAACGATGAGCACCGTCTCAAATGATTGTAAAAAGTTCATTTTCAGAGTCACAACTCCGACCGTTCGTCCGGAACCGTTCTTCTTGAACAACACTCACGAATATACTTGTAAAAGTGTCGACTGACTGTTCGTTTCGCTGAAAGATACTCGCGGTGCAACGTGCGATTATTCTCGCGAACAACACGATCCGACGTTTTCTTCAATTTGAAACGCGATATTCTTGTCTCCGAAATCTAATCTTGTATTCGGCAGAGATGATCGTTATCTAATGTAGGATTTATGTTTTCGCCTCGAGATCAAATCGACATACGATTGACTCATCGCCTACGATAATACTGTTCAGAAGGACCTCTTCTCACATTACCTCACGTTGACATTTTCAATTTAAATATTGTTAGTAGAAAATTTTAGAATATTTAAAACCTGCGTACCGAATTCCGTACCTTTTCTCGTTTCATAGGTGTTTGTGTTTTTTATGTCGACGGGCTTTCAGATGCCGTGCACGTTTTCTCGGTCGTTCGCAAATCTTTTTATACCACTGATATATTCAAATACGAGACACTTTTAAATCGCTATGGACATTTTTCAACATAGTATGAGTTCAATTTACAGTTTCACCGAATCTGGCTAAAAATGTTATGTTAATACTTTGCTCTGAATTTTTATTGCACATTCGTAGACAACGGTGATAACACACACGGGAATTGCAAGTACGATCGATCTGATTTGAACATATGATCATCACTTGTTGGAATTTCGAAACAACACTAGTTTTAATAATGAAACGTTCCTGCTTAATCGTGACACTTCTTCGTCGATGTGCAACTGTGTACGACATGTGATCAAAAAGTACAATGAATGCTCGAATAAAAAAAAAACCATTCGGGTGAAATACGAATTACAATTAGTTCCCCTCAAGATAATTCCCCAAGCACTTGCGTCGACGTTCTTTCCACTTTTCAACACAGTATCGGAATTGCTTCCTCGTGAGTATCATAAACTGCGCTGTCGTGGCTGCTTCGATCTCCAGAATTGTCTGAAAACGCTTCCGTTTCATTAACATTGTCAGTTTGAGAGAAAGACAGAAATCGCACGATGCCAAATCTAGTGAACACGGTGTGTGCGGCCACGCCGTCACTTTTTATCCGACAAAAATTTCCGCATTAGAAGCAGTGCGTGGCGGGGAGCGTTGTCAGAATGGAAGATAAAACGTTTGCCGATCTATCTGATCTTTTTCTGTGCACGTTGTTTCGTGAACGTTATATAGGTCTTTATTTTATTTAAAGTTCAGTGTTGTACCTTTAGGCACAAATTCCACATGTACAGTTCCTTTCAGATAGAAAAAAAAAACAATCAAGATCATATTGATGTTGGCTCTCGATCAGTAAGCTTTTCTTGCACGGGGTAATCCGGGCGATTTCCAATGAGAACTCTGAACCTTGTGCTCGGGATCATATCCGTTCATCCAAGATTCATGTTCGGTGACGACACTTCTCAAAATTTCCGAATCTAAAGCATCGTGATCACGCGTTTCCGATGAAATTGGAAAAAAAACGCCGTTCCTTTTGTTCGGACGTCAAAATCATTATGACATTAATGACTTTCTTCTTTTCGCCACTGATTCATCTGTCGATCGAACCGGAAGCTTGTCGTTTACTTGAACCTATAATATCCTCCATCACTTCAATGCGGTACTCGGTTAACCGTTTCTTTCCTCGTCTCTGCACATAATGATTTGCCAGTTGAGTTACTGTTTCCGTTAAAAAGATTTCTTCTATAAAATATCTCTTTTGTTGATTTCAAGCGGGATATAACTTTTTCCGTATAGTTAGGGACGTATCCGCAACAACACCAATAATATTTTGACAAATGCAATCGTCCACCTTTTTATTTTGCGTCTGACTGTGTACTCGTGCACCGTTCGATCGAGGGTACCGATGCCGCCCTTCGTCGTATTATAATAGAGATTCATTACAAATTTATTTTCATTTTCGATATGCGCTCCATTGTAGTCAACAGAATAACGACGCGTTTTTTCTTGACACTTAGAAGAGCGATGTGGTATTTTTACAAAATCTAAAAAATAGTTCCAATATCGAAAGGTGTATTCGGTTGGAAATTTTAAGATATACAGCACCTATTTTTCTTCGTTGTGCCCACTGTTATCAGTCCATTGTGAAGTAATGACTTTGTAATTTTAAGGCTCGTACAATCGAATAAGTAATACACGCGCAACGACACAAATCCCGAAAAACAACTATAATGCCGATATCATCGACTTCACATCTGAAAATAGCAATAAGTGCCGATAGAACGAGCAAAAACGGACACGGATTACTCGTGAATCACATTACGTGAAAGTCTTAACAGGTCTAAACTTGAATGGTGTCTAACGCGAACACATCTCGGTTGTTATGTCGTTTTTTCGAAAATTATTAAAATAGTAACGAACGGTTTCCTTTCAAAAGACTTCGGTAAGATAATTTCGGAGATCGCACAAAAGGGACGGAACAGATACACTGATTCAGTTATCAAATAAATACTTTCGGTTCTGTATCCGAATCAATTTGAAAATGTGTCCGTCGGACACTGCTACGCTCTTAAGAGTCAAACAAAATTTAATGTTCGCGATCCATGTCTACGACAAGATTAAAATACTTATCTTCACAAAATCGTACTTCAATATTAATCGATTGAAATAAACAGATTTAAACTCGTTACGTATTGTAACAGCGGGCTCAGCGATTGAATTATAGAATGGGAGTTTCGATGCTTTCCACTTTCGATCACTCCTCGTACATTCACTACAAAAATAGAATGACAGTGGTAAATTTCTGTGCACATAAAAACGATTTACAAAAAAAAAACATTAAGTTTTGATTATATTTCGCTCTTATCAAATCATAGATTCGCCCCTAACTACTGTAAAATATCGAAATCTCAAATTTCTGTTGAAAATCTCAAATCGAACTTGTAAATAAAAAAATAAATATGTTCTAGATTCAAGTTTACGGTAATTATGCAAGGAACTGAAAATTATCAGTGTTTTTTACATATTTCTATATAAATTACCGAATCGCAGACATTTTTCGAGATATCCTTTTTTATATTCACCGATGCAACTTGACAAATCAGTTACTAACACGAGATCATGGTCTAATACATTCGAAGTTATTCGTCAATTTCTTGTCTATAAATACGCATGAATGTTTTGATGATTTATTTTCAAGTCACAAGAATCGATAATGAATAAACTGTATTTGTAGAAAGTGCTGAAGACCAACAATAAATTCACTTACGTTCAGTTGTATTGTCTGCAGGTGTAATCTGCTCGACTGCATTTCGAGAGGATGCCTCTGAAAGAATACAAATTAATTTATAATATCGAATCGTGCGCATTTAACACGAATGATAACAGGTGGGCTGAAAAGTTCGTAGGCTGACACACAGATGGCGCTACTAGTATCAAATCCATATGATTTTTAGTTAGCCCTAACCTTCAAAAGACGCGTGTATAAATTTGACAGCTGTTGCACTATTAGTATCTGAGTTATAGCGTTTTTAGTGAAAGAACTTTTGTCACCTTGAAAAAATGGATAAAAAGGAATTTCGTGTGTTAATAGAGCATTGCTTTTTGGCGAGAAAAAATACTGTTGAAACCAAGGCTCGGCTTAATAAACATTATTCGGACTCTGCACCAGGAAAATCAACCGTAGAGAAGTGGTTTGCTAAATTTAAACGAGGCGAAATGAGCACCGAGGACGATGCACGCAGTGGACGCCCCAAAGAGGCTGTTACCGACGAAAACATCAAAAAAGTCCACAAAATAATTTTTGATAACCGTGAAGTGAAGTTGATCGAGATAGCTGAGACCCTAAAGATATCAAAGGAACGTGTCGGTCATATCGTGCATGAATATTTGGATATGCGAAAGCTCTGTTCAAAGTGGGTGCCGCGCGAGCTCACAATCGACCAAAAACAACAACGAATCGATGATTCTAAGGAGTGTTTGGAGCTGATCAATCGTAATAAATCCGAATTTTTGCGTCGATATGTGACGATGGATGAAACATGGCTCCATCATTTCACACCGGAGTCAAATTTTGCTCCGATGAAGAGGTAATCGCCGAAACTGGAGCCTATTTTGAGGCTAAAGACAAATCGTATTATAAAAATGGTATCGAAAAATTGTATGACCGCTATAATCGTTGTATCGCCCTCGAAGGGAACTATATTGAATAATAAAATCAAATTCTATCAAAAAAATTTTTTTTTCTATTCAAGCCTACGAACTTTTCAGCCCACCTGTTACGTATAGTGTCAAATTCAATTTATTGTTTAATTCTTAAAAATATATAAAATTAAGAACGACGCGTTGAAATCAACAGCGAAAAACAACAACACTTCACCTCAATTAGAGCTATTGTTTCAATGAACGTAACGGAGAATAAATCATTCTATTGTTTCATAAATAACGGGCCGTTTCGTTCTTCTCTTTCTGCGAAAACTGTCCATCGAGACGATGCCGTGGAAAACCACCAGAATCGTCAACAAATCATTCGAATGTATAGAAAAGACGACGGCAATTTCAATTTCAATTGAATCAGGCTCGAATATCTTCGTCGATCTATCAAACGACAAGCTATCGATCCATCGTCGTGCAGCGAAAAAGCGATTTATTCCTACCGAATGTACTCGAACAAGAATCGAGTCGGTGAATCTGTGCATCGATTGAAATTTTATCCGTACACGTGTTTTTGTACGATGAGTTGAAAATTAATCGGAAGCGTTTGGACCGATTGAACTGTATTCGGCGGCTGACCCGAGATATATTTCATACGCGCTATTATGAAGGTGGCAGAGAAGCGCGGAGAAGATAACGTTACGCTTTGAAAATGTTTTCCTGTTCAAACACCGAACCGATCCGCACGATAAGTTGCATAACGAACCGGATTCCGCAAATGACGTTCTTCGAAATATTATGCTCCGCGACGCTGATGGAAGTATGCCATTACAGCAAACGTTTCAGCGCGACGATGACGACGACGACTCAAAGAACATTTTTGAAATCGTTGACAAGCGATTTAATTCGAACAAATCGGATGTACCGGAGCGATGATCCAACGATTCAATGTCGGTCCCGTTGAAAATCTACTGGAAATTCTAGATTGTCGAATTCAGTACTAGATTGAGGAAATCCTCTCCGCCGAAGACCCGACTGCTCGGAATAGTATCCCCCGAGAACATCAGAAACAATTTCGTTGAATCAACGGCTCGTGGCAGTACATCGGCTATAAAAATTGTACGTCTGTTACACAGTATTTATTAAGTAAGGACCTTCGTGGGTTTAGACAAAAAAAAACCATTTATATTCAGTACAAGTGCTATTGTTTTGTCGCTGTCAAGTTCGACACATTTTTACTTACGCTGTGATGTTTTTTTCTAAGATTTAAAAAATAAATTAAATTATCTGTCATTTTCTTATAATTGATACACGTTCCTTTTACGAGGGCGGTTCCAGAAGTACCCGGCCTAACCTAGAGACGGCGGTAGTTGTTTGAAAAATATCACTGTATTAGAAAGTACACAATCTATAAAGCATATGTTTCAAGTTTGAGGACGCCACGTTGTTTAGTATTTGTTTGGCAGCCATCAATAGTGAACGTTTTCAGTGGATTTGTGAAAATGGAGAAAATCGGTCATCGTTACGTGATACAATACTTGAATTTAAAAGGCCTCAGCCCGACCAATATAACAGCTGAACTGGATTCTACTCTGGGTGAATCTGCTCCTTCGTTTGCAACAGTGAAATATCGGGTAGCAGAGTTTAAACGAGGCCGTACGAGCTGTCGAGACGAGCATCGCAGTGGTCGACCAAATGAGGTGACGACTCCAGAAACGGTGAAGAAAATCCACAAAGCGGTACTGGATGATCGTCGACTGAATGTGTACGAGCCGGCAGACATAGTAGGCATTTCAAAAAGTGCGGTACATCGCATATTATCTGAAAATTTGGACGTGAAAGAGCTGTGTGCAAGATGGGTGCCGCGTTTGTTCACACCCGAGCAAAGACAGTGTCGTGAAGATGTTTCAATCGAGTGTTTAGCGAAGTTTCACAGCGACAAAGCAGAATTTTTGCGCCGTTTCATAACCATGGATGAAACATGGGTCCATCACTTCACACCCGAGACAAAAGAACAATCGAAACAATGGACTGAAAAGAGAGAACCGGCTCCAAAAAAGGCGAAGACCGTTTCATCTGCAGGCAAGGTCATGGCGTCGAGTTTTGGGATGCGCGTGAGATAATTTTCATTGACTATCTTGAAAAAGGAAAAACTATTAACTTATTGCAACGTTTGAGCGAAGAAATCAAACAAAAACGGCCGCATTTGGCTAAGAAGAAAGTGTTGTTTTATCAAGACAATGCACCAGCTCACAAATCCGTCATTCCAATGGCCAAAATTAATGAATTAAAGTCTGAATTGCTACCTCATGCACCCTTTTCGCCAGATTTAGCCCCCTCGGATTATTTTCTGTTCCCAAACTTGAAAAAATGGCTCAGTGGTCAAAGATTTCCCAACGATGAAGAAGTGATGTCGGCAGTTAATGGGTATTTTGAGGAGCAAGACAGTTCTTATTATAAAAACGGTATCGAACTTATTGAACATCGCCGGGAAAAGTGTATAGAGCTGAAAGGAGATTATGTCGAAAAATAAATATATTTTATTCCAAAATTTTTGTGTTTTCTTTGTTGGGTCGGGTACTTCTGGGACCACCCTCGTATAATTATAAAAAAAGTGTATTCACATTTTACAAACTCGTTTAACTTACACTGAGTGATTCGTTCTGCATATCGAACATCATGTACAGTCACAGATTAAATGTTAGATATAATAAATATCTAGAAATGATAACTCAATAACGCTTATTTTTTTTATGAATTGCGGTTAACCTCTTCCTTATCAACATTGTCTTTCGTTACTGTTGTCGAAAAAAAAAATAGATTTCAAACAAACAGTTCGACAGCGTGTTTAAAATTTAATTTCACAATATACAAAAAAGAGACGTAAATCAATTTTATACGACAGTGCCATTTAATCTGTTATTGATTTTGTAAGTTTTAATACAAAAGACCACGTGTTTGTGTGAAACTCATACTATAGCCCGTTTCGATTTGTACAATTTCAAAGACGAGTTCATTCTGTTCTACAATGTTTGTATGTAAAATACGTTTAATCGATTGTATCTCGCACGCTTCGATATTCCAGTTTTACATTCACTACGCAATTCGAGCACTGTGTTCGAATAGATTTCAAAAAAAATGAATTTTCTACCCATAAAGCCGAAACGAACAGTTAACAGGAACTGTCGGTTCGGCGGGAAAAAATCTTACTCATCGTCCACATCGAGCACGTATTATCACACTCTCGTACGTTTTTCACCGATCGTTTCATTATTCACGAAACATCTCGATGGGAAAATTTTGAAGGCGTTCAATCAAATCAAAGTTTATACTGAAGACCTGTTTGAATACACGCTTACGTCCTTTTACGAGAGCGAGATAGGAACGAGTACACAAAGTGACTCAGTACTGTCGTATCAGTGAACAAAGTTGTATATTTATAACAAGCAAAGAATTTCCGAAATAGATTCATCCTTCTTGAAAATTAAAAATATAAAATTAATTTCGCTCAAATTCGGGAGCGTTCCCTTTTTGAAGTTGAACTACACTGGGCACGGTACGCACAAGTCGAATCGTGTGAAACACACACGGTATGAATTAAAACGTTGTGGAACAAAATTTTGTGACGAAACTGGGAGTGGCGGTGAGCATATGTAATGTGTGACGTCGGCTCAGTGCAGTACAATGTGTGTATATGAGTGCGTATTCGGTTTTAAATATTTGAGCAGTATATTGCACTTTTAAATTGTGGTGATCGAGAACACGCAGCGTATAATTTATGTTTTATACTAAATAGATAGACGAAGTGTTGTCTCCTGGCAAAATAGAGAATATATCAGGAAAGAAATATGTAAATATATAAGTTTTTTTTGTTTGCTCGACAGAAAGCCGGCACATAATGCAGTCCAGACGAGGAAGTAAGTCGCTTAAAAAATTCTCGTTACGGTACATTTCGACTTTGCTTGGTTAGCTGCCGAACATCAAAACATTGGTATTTTCATGGCCAATTAGTACTCGATCGAGAAATTTTTCATTAAATACAAAATGAATTTTACAGCTGACCTCTTCAAAGATTTGCATCCAATAAAATAACTTTAATTTACAAGAAAAACTATTTATATACTTTGAGAATATAATTGTTTTGAGACGGCGGGGGACAACATTTCTACCGAAGTCGATTGTAGACGCCACACGCAGCCAATATTCACACCGGCTTATACGTGTAATTGTGGTACCGAACAATTGCGGTATCAGAAGTATTTTGTAGTTAAATGAACCGAAATTAGGAGCTGGACGAACGGGAGCGGCGGCGTAAACGAAAATAGTTAAACGAACCACCATCAATTGAAATAGAAATGAAAAAAAATACACTGAAACTTGTACGCGAATGCAGAGCGAAAAAGGAGGCACTTGCTAACATCTCGCACACTTTCACTCAACTAGAGAATTCTCCTCCACCGTCGAGCAACAATGGACCGTCAACGAGTGCAATGGCTAATCCAAGTAACTTCATCGATATAAATTTAAATCATAGGTTACCATATAAAAAACTGCAATCGCATAAAAGCACCCATCTGATATTTGAAAAACCATTTATAAACAATCAATTTGGCTTTTGCGGGATTCATTGGGGTGATCTGGCTGTCGTGTAAAAATGATTTGAAAAATGTACTACTAAAACAAGCATAAACTCATCGTATTGCTTCTCCGGGTATAGAAATAAATAATTTTCAGAGTGCAGCTGTTACAGGTTATCACCGAGTAGAAATACCGTTGCCAAATTATCAAAAATGAATGGCTTCGCGTATCCAAACGTTTCATCCGATTTGCCTCAGCTCGATATGATCCAGAACGACTTATTTCTCTACGAATTCCACTTATGCAAATTAGGTGTTTACGACACGTGCACGGGCAATATAGAATTTTGGGATAAATAATAAATGTGCCCGTGGATATTCTGATTGTGTGCGATGCGATTGTTCTGACGATGGTGCCGAACCCACAGCATAAAATTTATATTTGTGCTAAGTGTAAAAACAGAGTGACGTTTCCCGGTAAAACGGTGTTCACCAGGAACGAGACATTTAGAAAATAAATTATTCCATCAAATATTTACAGCTCGTAAGATTAACTTCAATCGCACACACAAGCATATTTTTTTTAATCTATTCTTTCTATAATATTCAGTCGTAAAAATATGTAAAGAATAAACATAGTTCATTATTTACATTACTCGTAATTCTTAAATAACTATTCGAATCGGAACTTCGCATCGATAGAAGAAAGTGAAATAACAGCTGTGGATTACGATGCCCGCGAGCATAAGCGACACGGCAGCTGATGATACGGCGCCGCCTCCTCACCTGTAGTTCACGGCAATTCAAACCTGTTCATGCAACGAAAATTATTTATATTTATGATTGCATTCCTACATCCATGATATATTTTGTGTTCATTGGCAGTTGGAAATCATTTTTAAAATTATGACATTTAGCTTAACCGTGGATAACCTTCCACAAGCACTTTTTCGGATTTTTAAGATTTTTTTTACAAATGTTTAATTACAATCTATCTTCTGCTCATATATATATATATATATATATATATATATATGTATATATATATATATACATTAGGGGGCTCTGCGCCCTACTCGTTTCGCCCGTCAACCGACGGGCTGGCCGCACCCGCCCACCTGTCATGTTCTTGTGATACGTCCACATTATACTTTCGTTCTTTACTATTAACTGTTACTTTACCATTGATACAGGTATCACGTTTAACACTTACAAAAGTATGTTCGAAATCATAATAAAATTAAATATTCATAATTTTTCAAATAAAGAATAGATATCTACGTAATTTATTCATTTTTAATTACATGTTAAATTGTATCGAGCGATAACATCGTCGACATTCGAACATTTTCATTTTTCCAAGTTGACACCGACGCCTTTTAATGATCGAAAAAACTGTCATAATAATTAATAATATCAATAGATGTAGCAGTAATAATCGTCAAAAAAAGAAAAAAGAAATGAATTCATTATTCGAGTTACATGCGGTTCGAACATAATTTATGTAGGTGTTCTTCTACTATTTATCGAGTGCATATATTCTGAATTTTAAACGTTTCATATTTTTTATACGCATTTCAATACTGTTGTCTGTATATTTAGTACTATATAAAAATATGTTTATTTGTTTTTTGAAACAATGTACAAAATGTACAAAAAATTAAAAAAAAAGTTTAAAAATCTTTCCAAATATATCGTAAATATTTGTCATAATTCTACGAGTAAAAGACCAGATACACTCTCGATTTTAGAGAAAAAGATATCCGTATGGTTTAAACCATGTAAACGATATTATAAGTGTGACTGGAAAAAAATGATGAGAAAGACCGGAATAAATAAAATCAAATTAATCATAATTTTGAATTGAAAAACGTGTGTGATGCCACACATATTTTACGAAACCGAGCGAAGTACCGATTATATTGGTCCGTATGAAACGAAATAATTATCAGTGATAAACGACATGTTGATGATCTACACTCAACTCGAATCCAAACTGTGCGATGCAAATACACACAGATACACTGTGCTGAAACGTTGGGCGTACGAAGGAAATTGCAGTTCGATTGCGAAACTCGCACAGTTCAAAATTCGTGAGCAAAACTCCCGTTAACCGAATGGGGCCCTTAATTCTGAACAAGAAATAAGATTTCCCGCCCGAACAAGATTTAATAATAGTTTCAAAAAAATCATCCTACCTGACGTAAGCGAATCCGTTATCAGACATGTAGTAACAACAAACAGGTAACTGTAACTGCACACGGAGGAACACATTTCTTTAACAAATTGTAGTAATAAGAACGATTCACCGTGTTACGTAACACAACACAACACAACACAACACAAGATATGTTAGAATAGCAAACCGACACAGAACTGGACACGAGCGTCGTCAATCACGGCATCGCTTCGTCTGAACGGTAATGCACAGTTTTCCTCGTGTTCACCTTGTCGACGACATTGGTCATCTCTTGCTGTATAAATTTGTCACCTTTTCCTCGAAACAGACGGATATACCGGTTACGTGAAGATCGACATGCCTTCTCCGTCTTAGTACGGAATGCCGAAAAACATCCGTATAAGGAACAATTGTTCTGATAGTTTCTTTGTAGGCGTCAGTTACCGAACTGGTTCATAAATTTTATTTTTACTTATACTATCGTGTCACTTGAAAACATGTTAAAATATAGTCGGACGAGTATGCAACCAAAGAGACAGTCGAGAATTGCACGAAATGAACGAGAAAAGTTATTTTATCATTGGATTTCTTCACTTTTTTACATAGGACACAACGATAATTGAGCAGTCGCGCATCCATAAGCCGTCGACGCAAAACCGTGTAAGCTCGCCTATTTGAAGTCCGAACTGGAAACTCCGAGTAGTGTGTTTACATATCGCGACAATAAATTTAATTCACTTTCTTTAAATATAAAGTTGCTCTGAGACAGAGCTAATCGTAGATGACACGGTATCAAAAATCTTTGACGGAAATGTACTGTAAAAGCGGCAGTCGGGAGAAATTTTGGAGTAACGTTTCCACATTTTATTACCTACAATCCTCAATTGCCTGCGACATGGACTCCTAATGTGTCTATCATTTCAATAAAGGAAGGAAAATTTTCACTTAATCAGAGAGCAACGCTGAAAGCAAATTGGGCGATCATTCAGTCATGGACATGCTGTTAGAAACTATGAGCGTGTACGAAATATTTTGTCGATTTTTTAGAGAATAAGATAAGAAAATATTCTAATCATGATTTTTCTACTTCTATTTCATTGAACATTTCCCCAATTGACAATCGAACAACTTTGTGCAATTTTTCACAATGTAATACTAGTCGAATATTAAATTCAGGGTCATCAATGTGCGTTAGTGTCGATGAAAATGGCTCTGCAATGTAGAAATATTTTCGAGTCAAATCTCTTTTCTTATTCACAAAAACCTCGCTCTGGTTGCACGGTACGTATTTTGATATTTAAGTACTTATTCAAACAGATATAAGGTGAAGCTTTATTTTACATAAAAATTTATTGAATCGCAGAAAGTGAAGATTGCATCTATCTGAAATTTATAATACAATGGAATTGTATTTAGGCATTAAATGAACAATCAGAAAACTAGTCGTTCAATTAACGATTTTTTTCTAAACAAAAAAAATAATAATAAATAAATAAAAATTCAATTTCTAAAAAAACAGCGGTAAAATTATAAATACTTTAGTATTTAGTTGGATGTCATTTGGGAATGGAACATGTTCGAAACACGTCCATTCGTCGAAGTCCATTTCCGAGGTCGTATCCTCCGCTTGTCAGTTTATCTCCAAACATATAATGAAATTGAAATCGCTGAGAAGTTTAGTCCTAGAGATCAAGTCTGTATATATATATATATATATATATATATATATATATATATATATATATATATATATATATATATATATATATACACGCGGTTTTGCAATTCAGTTCCTGAATTGATTCTGCTGTACTGGAGTCATACGACATTAAACCAAAAGTAAAGCAGTATATAATAGTCACGGATTTGTCAATAAAGTTTCTGCGCAAGAAGCTATCACATACATTATGTTTCTGTCAGTCATCGTAGAACAGCGAGCGAATATTGAATTTTGCTGTAAATGAGGGAAAACTGCAACAGGAACTTATGAAATGTTAAAAGTTGTGTAAAAGGTTATGACAATTTAAGTCACACTAGTGTGTATGAATGATTTAAATATTTCAAGGATAGACCACGAGGACATTCAAAATCGCACTACCGGGCATCCGTCGATCTCTCGAAATGTAGATCCGATTGTGACATTTCGTGAATTTCTGGAAAAATACCACCAAACGACCCTTCGAATCATGGCACGTTGAACATCAATAAAGAGATGATTCGAAAAATTTTACTCGAATATTTAGGAAATACGAAGATCTGTGAAAGGTTCGTCCCGCACAGTCTTGCGGATGAGCAAAAATAGAGACGAGCCGCATCGTGCACAGTCTTCGTTCAGACTTGTCACAACAGTATAAGTTTTGTTAAATGCATTATCGCTGGTGGTGAGTCATGGATGATCGAGTACGATCCCCAGACGAAACGCCAGATCATACAGTGGATTGAAAAATCATCACCGGGACACAAAAAAATTCGCTTGCAAAATTCCAGAATGGAAATCACGCCGAATACATTTCTCTGTACAGATAGTGTCAGATCCATGAAGAATTTGTGCCTGAAAGACAAACAGTTAATGAATCATTGCACGCTGAAGTGATGAAGAGATTATTGCGACGCATTTCTAGACAAGGGTTGTCGGTTCCTGTTGCACGACAGAACACTCGAGCATTCTGCATTGATACTGGAGTCATTTCTCACGAAACACGGCGTTGTTGAGATCGACGCTCTGCCCTATTCACTCGACTCGGCAGCATCAGATTTTTTTCTCTTTTCTAAACAGAGAACTGTTTTCAAGGAGAAACGATTTCAGGACGTGGAAGATATTAAAAAAGGTACCGCCGAACAGAAAGAAGTTTCTTCGGATTTGATTTGTGAAAATCTCCAGCTCGTTCGTATTCTCTCCAACGCCAACGACAACCGGCTCTGAATGCGAACCGTTGAGATGCAAAAGTCATAGGTCACAGCGTGTAACGTATCTTTAACGAGCGAGTAAGCGTCCTGGCTACTTAAAGGAGATGCAAAATTTACTATACTGGAGACGATTTCAAAATGACAAAACGAAAATTGCACATCAAAAACAATAATAAAACAGAACGTCCGTAAATATATTTGAATTAAAATAGTGCTTTTTGTACAGAGATAATTTCTTGATAACAAAATTTTATAATTTCGGTCCGATGGTACACACATTAGAATAATTTGATAATAAAATCATTCAACAGTAAAACATACAGGGAATCACGTTATGATTCCAAACAACATGTACATATATTTTGCAATGGATTTTATTTAATAGTCAACATACTTCAAAGAACACCGTTACTTTCCCCATCAGAAACCGTTCGTATCGAGTGTCCTTGAAAATTATCGGAACAATGGATTAGAAAACATCACATTTCTAAGAAATAATAATCAAAAAGAAATCGTTTCAAACTATGAATGCAAATTGTTTCGGAAATTGCACTGTTAAACTATTAAAGAAAAATATCAGCTGAGAGATCAAATTAATTGACACTAACCACAACCATCTTCATCGATAGAAATATTGAGGGTTTGTGTTTTTTTTTTCATAATATTCGAGGTACCTTTTTAAAAATTATATCGTTTCATTTGTGAAATTAATAACGTATTATAATAAATTATGAGTATTTATTAAAACTAATAACTCTATTGAGAAACACTATTTTTCTCTGCTATATAAATTTCTTATCTTACATTTATTCGTTCACTTGTTATTCACTTCAATTCTACAATCAAATCAAATGCACAGCACATTCATCAGTATTTTTCAGTTTATCGTAGCCGTGTAGCCTCTTTTTTTTTAGTAAAATCAGTACAGTTAAAAAAATTACAATTCTCGATTTGTAGATTGACGTTTATGACGTGTTGCAGCACTGACGAACATCAATTATATGAGTATTTTTGCACGATCGATTCTATTTGGTCCATTAGAGATAAAATGTCGACAAAATAAAATTTACTGTTTGCACAGTCGACGAAATTGAATACGTATCGGAGAAAAAAGCGATCGCCGAAATCCGTTGAAAATGTATTTACTAGTGCCGTTCCTCTTAATTTCTTCATCCAATATTCATCACTGGTACAAATAAATTGCTCTTCCGCTAATAAAAGAAACAGAATTAATCAAATTATTTCATTTCATTGTCCTGCATGTTGAGTTACAAATCTAAAACATGTTTTTTTTTAAAAAAAAAAATCTAAATCTGTAGTGAAGACGCAAAACATATGCTCTTTTCATATGAATTTACATTATTTTGTAATTTGTAGACTTTTGAACACTGCAATCATATCGCTACGATTTTAATATAATATTATAGTATATCTCAAAGGGATTTCTGGGGCCAGAATGAATAACCGTTGTTAATGAAAATAAAAATTTACTTAAATTAAACTGAGATCGGTTGAAGCCAGGTCACAACCAATAATGTCGAGGTCAGTATTACGTTGGTAGGTTGAGTAAATCTAGATCAGTATTGAGAAATGCTTTCACTATCGGCACGACGTAAAAACGATTTCCGATATACATACAGTACATTCTCATAAAAAATCGATCTTCCAGTATCGCTATGTTTGACATGGATTGATCTTATCTGAGCCGATCTTACTTGTTTATCGAATTATCGCGGTTCGTATTATTGCATTCCGAAAAGAAAATATTGAACAGGATACATGAAATTTCATCTCGATGCATACAATGGTGAATTTTCTTTCAGTTAGGGTCAATCCTTTTGAAGCGGTGTACTGAATTTGTTTACCAATTTAATGCTGACCTAATTCCGTAACGTCGTATGCCTGAGCCGAAAGTTATAGACAGAAAGTACTGCATTAGGAGAGCTCCACTTGGAAATACTGGCGACCGAGTTACAATTATAGAAGTGATTTTTTTTTGAAGTAGCAAGATGAAACCGCAACACTTACTTTACCATATATTTTCAAAAAACAATATAGTGTATTTATATGACACAGACATTTCTTACATAAGAACATTAGACGTGGTTACGACATTAATTTCAATTCCCATATAATCTAGTTCTTTTATCATAATATCGCTTGATTTATGAGTAAGTTATAACCGGATGACTACAAAATATGAATAATGAAGATTAGTGATTATTTCGTATAAGAAGTTCCTTTCTGCTGCGTATAAAAGGTCATTAAATAAAAACTGATTTGACATAAGTGAGTTAAAAAGTAGGCTGCCGTTCATACTGTCCTTTTAAAAAAAATATATATTCACCATGTGTTAAGCAGCCATCACAATTCCACTTAGTCTAAATTATTTTGTTCTTGCATCAATACCTGAAGAATTTTACTCTGCACACATAAAGCACTTTGAATTATGAGCGCCGATAATTTAATTCGTGGAATGAACGTAAAAAAAATATTCTTCATATACTGAGTCATATGATAGTTTTTCCTACTGAAAATATTCTCCTTTGAATTGTATGACGTTTTGCAAACGTCCTCTTCACAGAGTTTAACTTCCTGGAACCCTTTTTTCACTACGTTGTTAGATACGACCGTTGCGGTTTTGTGTAACTCCTCGTTAGACTCAAAACGCTTCCCCTTTAGACGTTTTTTGAGTCATGGAAACACGAAGAAATGTTAAGGTGCCAAGTGTGGTGAATACGGAGAATATTATACGATCTCTACTCCATTTTTTTAACCGCATACGACAAGGTTGTCTGTGTGAGGCCTTGCGTCGTCGTAGTGAAATATTATCGTTTCACAAAATACCTATCGTTTTCTCGAATGGCGTAGCGGAACTCCGCATTAAATATTCGGAATAGGTTCTCATGTTTTTACGTCATATGCGGCACGAAATAATTCAGAATAACTAATAGTCTTTCATATAAAAAAGTAGCCACGGTCAGCTTATCGGCAGACATAATTATTCGAAATTTGTCCGATCGTGGAACGTCAAATTATTTCCACTCGCTCAACTGATGTTCATCTCGCAATAATAATGATACGCACGTCTCATTTCCGGTGACTACGTGACTTCAAAAAAACCGAAATTTCCCTTTTAAATTATTACAGAGTTGTCTTTGACAGGTCAACATTTGCCTTTTCTGTTCCGGTGAAAGATTGTGTGGTATCCATCACGCACAGATTCGTGATATTCAGTGACACGCTGCGACAAAGTTATGTGCATTTCCATGGGAAATATTATTTTTTTCAGCCAGCTATCGAAATTTAACTCGTGTCTTCGTTCTAAATTTCTCGTGCTCTTGAAATCTGTTCGTATGTTGTGGAAGATGCTAGCTGACCTGGTCCTGGATCGTCTGAGACAGAGTCTGGTCCTTCTTCGATTCGTTTTTTTCACTTGAATACTGCAGTTTTCTTTAGTCTCTCATCACCGTAAACTCCATTCATTTCTTTAATTGTTGCTCGGGTACTTAAACCGTACATAACACGGTGACAATGACATAAATCCGCTCTTGCTGCAAATCATAATATCGAACAGAGACAGCTTGCACACTGACGCCACAACAGTTGCCGTAGAAACTTGACGCGGTATAATGAGGAGGCGCTGAGCGAGTCGATCGACCAACGTCGAATAAATCGCTTCTAAGTGTCGGATCGACGAGAGCATGCGATATTCGAAAATAGAGCTCTGTCCCGTGAATTAAATGTGATCAAGCCACACACATGGCCTAACGATGCGTGTAAATTAACTTCTAAATTTACTTCAACAAGAGAGAGAAGGGATTGTAAAAATTTCTAAACAGTCAAGAATGAGACCGAACAACAGCCGAAACAATGGAACAGCGTGAAAGGCGTATCAACTCCAAAGGAGGTAAAGACAATTCCATCGACTGGTGTGGTTATGGTGACTATTTTGGGATGCGCTCGGAATACTCTTCATTGACTAGCTTGAAAAGAGAAAAAAAAATTAATAGCGAGTATTATGCGAAACTATTGCAGCATTTTAAGTACTTTTGCAGCATACAGCACTTTTTGTAGAAAATGATTGTTTAGAGAAAATGACACTACTTTTGAAACTTTAAAATATATTCCGTTGTTTTATATAACTTTGCGCAATCTGTTGAGTGACTGACGAATTCCTTGTAGAAAAAAAGATGGTGACTTTGACCCGATGAAGTTATAGTACATTTTCGAACCACTGCCGATGTTTTACCATTTTTTTCATGTTCTATGTGTCATAACTCTTTCCTCCAAAGCTGACCAAATTATTCTCGCTACTTCGGCAGCATTTTCTTATGACTGGAATGCGAGAAGTATGCAATGCCTAATATGATGCTTTTCGGACGCCATCACGGTCACTATTGTTTTTGTGAGATTATGCTAACTGCTTGACCGAGACATAATGTTTTTAAATGTTAAGGTTGGAACTAGAAAATCCCAAAACGACGTGGGATAAATATTTGTGATTTGGTGGTAAGTCGATAATTAAGGTCTTTAGCGCTCGATACAGTCAGAAGAAAGAAATTTAAAAAGAATATGCGAGAGAAAAGAGGAAAATAAATATTTACACTTCGATAGTTATTTCGGCACTAAGAGGGTTAAAGATGATCTCAGTAGAAGTAAATAATAATAATAATGATTTGAAGAGAGATGATTATTTGCTATTCACGTTTGTCCATTAGAGCTGCGCGTGTCACGAGCCACACAGTGTTCGGTTAGATCGTCATCGTCTTAAAAGTGAACATTTGATATTTATTTAATTGCAAGTGACTGAGTGCATCGTTTCAGTAAAATGTTCTTGTTGTAACGCTTCGCCGAACTTATTTTTCTGTCTAAGCTTTAATTATATTCTATGGTCTAGTAATTTCAATTCTAAATTGTTATGATGTATCCATTAAAAAAACAAATGAGTACCAAAACCTGCAATTAATAAATAATACTGTGAACGATTAAAAATATTCGAACTAACCTGAATCCCCTTAAGATACTAATTGAAATATAACATCTGGCTCTTTCAAAATTAAAAATATTTTCTGAACGACGAAAATATTTATATATATATATATATATATATACATATATTTCTTGTTCAGATATAGACATTTTGACTACAATGTTCTTAAATAATTAACTTGCGCGAGATTTTATTAATATCTACTACGATAAAATAATATTATTTATCATCTAAATAACGTTTTAGTAGTTTATTTACATAAAATAGTATATTTACCGAAATGGGCCACGTGTTGATTGTAAACATTTATAACTCCCTGAAATTGAGTCAAATATAAAAATTTTATTCTTGAAGTATTTCTTCTTCCTTTTAAAACATCTCCGTACGGCACCTAAAAAACACACGTTTAATATCACTTTTATAATTATAGTTCAATACAAGACAGCATAATTAGTATCAATAAAACAGACAATCGTTAGTTACAAAATACAGGATTTCTTGACTTCTCGTACCGCTATAAGTAACTAATGCCAATAATGTTTCCTCTATTTTTATTTTCTTCTGTAATCGGAAGTAAACAAAATAATATATAATGATTTTGGAATGTGTAAATTTCAAAAAATATACCTTAGAAGAAATAGAGATCGTA
>CM068319.1:4925264-5085264 GCA_034766995.1 Acanthacorydalis orientalis | reverse complement strand
ATTCCAGTTAAGCTACGTAGCTGTTGTAAACTAACTGTTGACCTAGTCACATCCAAACAAATGGGGAGAACGTGTTTTGAGATTATCAAATCTTCCTCTAGAATGAGAATCAAGGTATCCGAGTATATTCCGAATTTCACTACATCATCGACCTGAAAAGAAATTGAAAAATTAAGCATTTCATATATATATATATACATATACCAGGGAAGTTTGAAAAGTTCACGAACTGATAATGCGAGGCGGTATTTCTTTTCTAGAATTACTTTTAGTTTTCAATATAATCTCCTTGAAGTTCAACACGCTTTGTCCAGCGATACTTCAGTGCTTTTATCTTATCTTGGAAGACTGATTTCTCAAGGTTTCCAAAATAGCTGTTTACTGCCGTTTTCAGCTCATCGTGTGAAGAATATCGTTGCCCTCAAGGTTTTTGTTGTCGTTTTGTAGGATAAGGAAGTCAGATGAAATGAAATTACTTAAACGCGGTGGATGGAACAGCAAAAAGTACTTGAATTCGTCGATTTTTGCCGTAAAAAAGGCACTCGCATGAACACGAGCGTTATTCTGATGAAAAATTATTTTTTCTCGAATAATCTCTGTCTTCTTTTATGAATTCTTACTTAATTCGATCCAAAAGTTTAAAATAGTACTTTCGTATTATCATTTAACACTTTGGAAGATAATTAATAATCAATAACACATCATAGAAGATGAGAGCCGTAAAATTTTCTGCAGATAGTGACTTTTTTCTTTTTAAGCGGCGGAGAGTCAAAATGCTTCCGTTGTTTTGACTGCTGTATTTTTCTATCATCTGTCTATTTTTCCAATTTCATCATCTGTATTTCCGATAGATTTTTCATACTTAATTCTTCACCTAGGATATGAAATTGTGATTCACATAATAATCCTGCAGCCTAAGTAACAACAAACACCTTTCATCGACCACTCTCTAAAACAATACCATGTGTCTTATCGATTATTTCCAGGGGGTTCAGTACAGGGTTCAATTTCTAAGTTTGTACAACGTTTAAATTCTGCAATACATATTATGACAGTTGTCTCTGAAATAAATGAAGCGGTCTTCTTGTCAGCGAAGGTGCACTATCATCAAATAAATTTTCCGTCTCGTTGAAATTTTCCGTTGATCATAAACCGTTTTTAATAAAAAAAAAACTTTATCAATGCACGATGTTCAATTTTATTAAATTTAAAAGATACACTCGGATTACCTTATTTAAATGGCTGTGTGCAACAAACTCACAAATCGACATCATACGAGTGTAGAGTGATAAGTACCCGTGTTCGACTAGAAGACACATTTTTTGAGCAATACTTTGAGCTCGATACACTTAGTCGAACGCATTTCCAATTTTTTAGCCCTTCCGAATAGTACGGTTTATCAAATTCCTCAAAATAGACATTTACAGCAGCGATGATTTCGGAATTTAATGCAAATCTTTTACCTCTGAGTCATTTCTTCAAGTTTTCGAAACAGGAAAAAGTCACACGGTGACAAATCTGGAGAATATGGTGAATGTGAAGGCAATTCGTAGTAAAATTCATGCAATTTTGAAATCGAAATCGTTGACTTGCGTTCCGGTGCATTATCGTGATGGAAGAGCACTTTTTTCTCTATGAAATGAGGACTTTTTCTTGATTTAATTATTCAGCTGGTCCAATAATGATGAATAGTAATGTCCTGCTATTGTTTTCGCTTTTTCAGGATAGTCGATAAGCAATATTCAATCAGCATCCCAGAAAACAGTTGCCGTAACCTTTCTAGCTGACGCAATGACTTTTGCTTTCTTTGGTGCTCGTTCATTAGGAGAAGTCCATTGTTTGACTACCCTTTTGTTTCAAGTGTAGATATATAGGGGAGGATGTCTTGGATGTGATGAATAGGTGATGGATCTACGTTTCATCAACGGTTGTGTATCGACCCAAAAATTCATGTCGATTACGTTTAAACATCGTTAAACACTCCTTTGAAATGTTCATTCGAATGCGTTTTTGGTCGATTGTGAACAAACGCGGCACTCATCTAACAGATAGCTATTTCATATGTAAAGATTCATGTAAGATGTTCCGTACACATTCATCTGAGACACCTACTATCTCATGCACTTTGATTCTGAGATTATTCAAAACAATTTCATGGATTTTTCCAATCATCTCTTCAGTAGTCACCTCAATTCAACGGCCTAGACGTTCTACATCACAAACGCATGTACGACCACGTTTAAGTTAATTGAATCAATACCTGATGGTTGTCATTGAAGGTCCAGAGTCCCCGTTGACAGTGTGTAACTTTTCTTTGATTTCTCCACGCGCTTTCTTATCCAGAAACAGAAATTAGATCACTGATCTGAAACTGAATTTCTTTCATAGTTAAAAATAGCAATAGCTGTTTACTTTGAATGACTGTCGAATTGAAGCTAATTAACGTATTGTGCTCAAACATTGGCAGTGGCTAGTTTGAAAAACAATTCTGTTAAAAGATATTGCAGTTCGATATCAGTGGTGCCATCCCTTGTCAAACGTTGGTAATTGTCACTCTATCCTCGTATTTCACAGTAAGTTTTATATATGTATGTATATGTATATATATATATATATATATATATATATATATATATATATATATAATATAAACACAGTGCAGCCTAAATTACTTCACACACTTTTCATCTAATTCTATTAACAAAAAACAAATCGGTTTCATTATTTATATAAATTTTAGATAACACTTTCTTACATACGAGTTCTAATACTGCCCGAGCTGAATTTGATCATAATTTCATTAAAATTATCCATCGTATTTTTTTCCTTTTTAAACCATCCGAATCGTTTACTCGTTGGTTATGACGTGGCAACCTTCCGTCAAACGGAAGGCATTTATTCCTATGTATTTGTTACAGAAATCATCTTTTCTATATACCTTCTATGTGTTCGTTACTTTTCCTTCTTTTGTACTTCCAGCAAACTAGTTTGCATCTATATTAAATAAGTTTAAAATAAATTGATTTTCTCGACACTTTCTTGCAAGTACTTTTTATTTATATATTGTAGGCACTGTAAAGAACTTTCTTATTGCGACGCATATTTAATACAAAGAAGTATTGAAACGTACAAAAAACATCACGATCTATCACTGTTCCACCTAATATGAGAAACGTAAGGACCAAATTTTAAACTTAAGACCAAACATTTAATTTGTTGCGACGTAAACCACACTGCTAACAATGATAATCGAATAATTCAGAAATAAAAAATAGTTTAGTACTCGTGACTTTCACTTACGAAACAAGTGAATTTCGCAAGGACCAAGGAGATTTGGTGCCATATAATAGTTTTTAATTAACGAAATTAATTGATAACTTACAACAACTTCTTGTGCATACTCGTTCAGGCTGCTGTTCCAATGATAATCTCCAACTCTAACCAGATAGAAGGTTGAATTGTTTTCTCTCTTACTGATGCTTGAATTCCAGTATTGAACTGAAACATTAATAAGGCTACTGAAATAGATATACACGACCGTGCGCACACTGATAAAAAAAAACGTGAATGAACATAAATAGTCACCAAATAAGGTATTCTTAAATTATATTTATAGAAGATAAGTACGAAATTTATATAAAATTCGTGTATTAATAATTATATTTTTATTCGTTACTTATTTACATACGAAACAAACAAACTACCGCATACAAATTGTCAATTATTTTTAAATCAAAATACTCTCATATCTATTTAAAACAAGTGCTTTCTCTCATTTAAAACAAATGCTAATATAACTGATGAACCATTCTTGGAATTTTATCTAATAACAAATGTAAACAATTCTTCGAATGATTGTACGTTATAGCAACGACAGAACTGGCTTGGTTACCTAATATATATATATATATATGTATGTATATATATATATATATATATATATACATATACATATATATATATATATATATGTATATGTATATATATATATATATATATATACATATACATATATATATATATATATACATATATATATATATATATACATATATATGTACATATATATACATATATATGTACATATATACATATATATATACATACATATATATATATATATATACATATATATATATGTGTATATATATATATATGTATATATATATATATATGTATATATATATATATATGTATATATATATATATATATATGTATATATATATATATATATATATAATATACTTGTAATTTAATACTTTTCACATATCATTCATCATTCACAAAAAGCTGTACGCTCATCTATCTGAGCACGAAATATATTATCGCATCGGAGCGTGGCGGCAAACGTACCGAAGAATTTAGCAGTTCTGTTCATTTCCATATATTCTCGGAAACGCAGTCACAATATCTTTATATTCGACGGGTCTCTGATTATATGAGCGAACGACACACAAGTTACGTTGTATCAGTGCTTGATAAACAGTCTAGCTTCAAGAACTGCACTGACAAGGGGAGGATACGACCTCGGAAATTGACTTTGGTGCCAAACGTCGTGTAGTGGTTGGGTATCCCAAAGCTATTAATATGACAATGTACTTGTTCGCACTATCCAGCCATTTTCGAGAAAAAAGGCTCCAAAGTTTCTGTATTTTATAAGAGAAATTATTTCTGTGCAACTAACTTGGTAGCTATCCGGTAACACACAGGAATGGAGTTTCTAACGTGTCACATTCGAGTCTCCATCGCTTCCTGTAAGTTTTTTTCTTCACCTGAATACTTATTTAATGTTTTTAATGCGTTTTATTAAAAAAAAATATTCAAATAAAGAGGAAATAACGTTTTCTTCCAATTTGCTTTCGAAAAACGCTCTTTTTTACATTTTTATAATTTTATTTCAAAAAATGATTTTTTCTAGATTTTTTTTTATATTTTTTTTGCATTATTTTGCAAACATGAATACTTTAATATACGAATATGTTTGCAAAATCATGCTAAAAATTAAAAAAAA
Organism: Acanthacorydalis orientalis; assembly: GCA_034766995.1. Lineage (NCBI taxonomy): Eukaryota > Metazoa > Arthropoda > Insecta > Megaloptera > Corydalidae > Acanthacorydalis > Acanthacorydalis orientalis. Next base: position 5,080,252 of record CM068319.1, on the reverse strand, counting down.
TCGAGAAAAAAACATTATTTGAAATAAAATTATAAAAATTTAAAAAAGAGCGTTTTTCGAAAGAAAATTGCAAGAAAATGTTATTTCATCTTTATTTAATTATTCTTCAATAAAATGCATTAAATAATAATTCAGTGAAGAAGAAAACTGCATTAATCGAGCGAGTCTCGAACCAGACACGTCAAGCCGTCTCGCTACCACCTAGCTATCAAGCTAGCTGGCAACGTTACAAATTTTTCTCACATAAGCCTGATGCGGAACTTTGGAGCCTCTTCCCTCGAAAATGGCTCGATAGTGTGAGCTAGAACGTTACTATATTAATCTATTTGCTACTACAAGAAGTTTGGTCCCAAAGTCAATTTCTGAGGGCGTATCCCCCCCTTGTGAGTACGTTTTTACGACAGATCAGAGTCGGTAGCTGATATCTGCTACTGATTTGAACGAGATGTCAGAGGATGAGGTGGGTAATTAAAAAAATATTGACAAGATAGTACTCTATTCATTTTGATATAGAAGAATGGAGTCTCAAAGAAAATGCTACAAAGCTAGATTTGAAGTCTCATGTCATCATCATATTTCATTCATACTTCAACAAGATGAGGATCCCGAATATATCCCGAAAATGATGAAAGGAGTACTTAAATGAAATCTAAGAAAATGTTACAAATTTAGGTTCGGGGAGAATCATTTTTTAATATCATACTTCGTTTAAATTTTAAGAAAATTATTATACAGCTTAAAAGTATAGGAGTTAATCGAGTGTAACACACAGACTCACACTTTCCTCTTCGTTGAAAGACAAGTCGAAAGTTTGCACGCCGAAGAAGAATGTTGATAGAATGGCGAAGTAAAAAAAATCGAATCGATTATAGTTTCAATAGTGCACATAAAATTATGTAAATGCATTTATAATTTCTACTGCAAATGAAGAATTGATATTTTTAAACTTGATTTTTAAATAGCCCACTTTTCTCCAAAAAATCCTAGCTACGCCGCTAAAAAAACGCCATTATTTTGTGAATTTGCAATAAACGTAATATTAATTTTCGTGATTGCATACATTTTATATGAATTACTGTTTTTAATTTGCATCTGTTTGAATTAGTTTTTAAATATCAAAATGTGTACCATGAAATGAACTGTGCATTTTTTGCTCGTTTTCGTAAATAAGAAAATATTACTGAACTTAAATTTAAGCACCGATACGTAGCCGTTCAGTGTCAAGAGTAGCGCGAATTGATAGATCAAAAAAACACTCACCTAGTATAATTCTTGATGAAATAATTGACCCACTGCAAATATATTTCTCAGTCAAATTGTCGACTGCATAAACCTTAGCGTACCAAGGGAATTTGTCCGGTACGGTAGTAAACTTCACCGAGATCGATGAATTCAAATCTGTCGGGCGAAGTTGACTAATACCACAACCTAAATTTAAAACGGAAAATCAGTTCTTAGAATACAATTTAAGTGAATAGTTAAACGGTCAAGTATTAAACGAGTATCGACTATAATAAACTTCATAAAGGAAACGATAAAGTCGGTAACTATTCTTGAAATTATAAACACGTCATTGAATTAAAACGAAGTTTCATAGAAAAATATTAAATAAAGAAACGCGTTTGTCAAAATCAATCATTTACAAGTTTCTAATACAAGCTCGACATTTTTTCATACTGAATCTTATTATATTATTGACCTTATTTTCATTTCAATGTACTAACGAAATCATCTCATTAAGTATTAAGACTATAGAAAATACATTTTAGTGACATTTTATCGTATACTTTATGTAAATACATTTAAACCAATTTTATAAATTCAGAACGAAATCAATTACATTGACAATTAATAACTGTTTTTTTTTTTTTTGAAAAAAAAACACGCATAATAGGGATCGTTTAACATTTTTTTTTCCATTAATACATTTTTCAAATTGTTATATATAATTCAAAGTATGTACATTTCACAAAACAGCATCACATTTTGACCATATGTTATTGAACTCCTTTTAAAGCTAATAGTTGTACAACGTGTTTACTAATGTTATGTAACAATGTAACGATGTACTTTTAATATTTAGCATAACATTAGGTTTCTTATGAATATTAAGATGATGTTGTTATCAATGTCTTTTTAAGTGCTATATCGCTAGAGTTTTATGAATAAATGACGAGCATTATAATACGTTTTCAATTTCTCTAGGTATTAATTATTTGTTTGTTAACAACTCTTTACAAAAAAATATAATTATTTATCTTACTTATCGCAATGCTACACTTTATGTATTTGAACAATAACTAAACTTATTCTATCGTTAAGTCGACTCAAGTAAATCAATTGAACACACCGCTTAAGAGAGATTGCAATTTAAATTCTTTATATTTCATATCTGCTCCTATGTTAAAACATCATGTTACTGATCGCAATAGCAAAAAAAATGTTAAAAAATACTGACTATTGTATTAATTATTTATATTCTACAGTACGCAACCCCTTATTTCTATTGATTTTTACATATTTGAAACTTCGTTTCGACGAGTCTACCAGATTTTTCCTCTGTGAAAATTCTCGGTAACGGTGCGGTTTCAAATGCGTGTCAATTTTATAATGTTACACAATGCAATGACCGCATACTTTTTTTGCAGTGAAATTGAAAGATAATTTGATAAGAAATACGAAACAAAACTTGACCTACTGAAACAATCCGGCGACCGATAAGTCCACCGCCTGCTACATGTCGTAATAACGAGGTCGTGTGTTTTGTGATTACCGTAGGTTTAATTTTTGCCAGATCGTTTAATAGATAAATGTCATTTTTACGATAACCGGTACGGCGATTACCACGTGTCGGCCAAAAAGCACACGTGATGTATGAGTATATTTTATCATCGAATATTTTTGTGTCCGACAAAAATATAGTGCCGTAATGCCAGTCCGACAAGAATAACGCGTTTGAACGCAGCGTTACCAAGAATTTTCGCAGAGGAAAAGTGTGGTAGACTCGTCGAAACGAAGCCACTCGCGAAGTTTCAGATATGTGATAAACAATGAAAATGAGGGGTTACGTACTGTGTACTATCATGTATGTAATTTATAAAAAAAGAAAATGTGAGTACAATTTTATTGATTCTCAAGATTTTTTTTTAAAAAAGTGTTATAATTCATCGAAAACAGCGTTCTTGAAAATAAATTAGTACCCTTTGCAATCATTTTGTTAGGTACATGAATTAATCTGGGCTGAAGAACTGCATGCATGACGAGATTTCATTGAAAGAATCTACTTATAACCACAAAAATTATATATTTATTTCATACCTATGCAATACGGCTTTCCTTTGGGATAAGACCAGGTGCCGTTAGCACAAACTGTCTCTTTCGTGCCATACAAGTCATGCCACGCATCGCAGGTGTATTCTATTCTCGTTCCTTCCAGTACAATGTCACCTGGACGGTAATTAAAGTCGACTGTCTTGAGATGAGGACTGAAATCCGGCACCACGCATTCGTTTATTTCATATAACCTACAACATACGACAGCATACAGAGTATTAAAAATGTCTCCCAATGATAATAAATATTCAAACATTATAATTTCTATAGCTCTATTTAAATATTTCCCATTATGGAAGTCCAATTTTATTGCACAGTAGCGCTATAATTATTGTACATCAGTCGGCAATTATCAATATATTGAGAGTACACATCGAATATTAGTTATGGTGAGAAATAAAGTCTTTAAAAAAACAGATGTGCTTCTATATTACAAATAAGTATTTTTTCACAAACACATAAATTATGATATTGTGAGAATATGTTTATACAAGAAATTGTTTAAATCAAAAAGGGGCAGAGGTTATAAACTGTTTATCATCTAATGATTTCGATTAGAGAAAACTTAAAAAAAACTAAACGGAATCACCGATCGAATGTTAAAGTATTCCAATCGACAACTGACTATTACCAATTATTTGACTTTACAGTCAGTTAAAGTTAGATGACCACCGAATGAGAAGTATAACCGATTTGAAATATTTTCACGAAATATATTACTACATCTCTACATAAACTGTACTCTAAACTTTGAACGGGTTTTTCTCTAAATGAAATTACTCAAACTGATCGGCAAAACACCTTAAGAATGAATTGTTCGAACGACTTAAAAATGTTCTTATATGAGTATAATAATACAATAAGTTAATTAAATATGTTGATTTGTCACAAGTTAAATTTGCAATTCAACTGAAATTATTTCTTTAAAATTCGTGTCGTAATACTGTCGCTATCTCAAGATCTCCTTTATCAATCATGTCATAGATACAAATATCGTAGTTAAGTAACCTCCTTGCATCATTGTTTTGAGATCAAAACAGTTATGAAGAAAATTGAGAGTGAAAATCAATTCGGATGCTCATACAGAATATCAGGCAAATAGAAATACCAAAAGATAAATCCGAAAGGTGGAAAAAAAAACGATAAATTTCCATTAAGAACGTATGAATCACAGGAAATTATTGAAAATATCATTCCAAAATGGAAAAATATAAAAAATCTACGTTTATTTTGCACGTAGCATTGCAATAAAGTTACGACATATTTTTAAAGACGTTCCATGCTTTCATCCCCGGCTAAATAATATACAAAAATTAAATACATGTCTTAAACTATACTAATGTGTTCTTACTCGAGATTATTTTTTTCCAAAATTTGAGCGATGAATTGCAATTCGGATTTCAATAAAATATAAAAGCCGATGTTTTGAAGTTCGTCAACTGTGCCCAAACCAGTCATGTAGTAACTTGAGCCCGAAGCGAATTTGACTGGAACCACTAATGCTCCTGATGACATCGCTTAAAAAAAATAATAAAAATTGAACGTACACGTACAACATGTACCTCCTAAATATGTTCTGAAAACCTCAAGTTTGAATATCGTAACGCCTCCGCAAGTCAACTGAACTACACGCTGGCTCTATTATATGCGCTGTTATTCCCGTAAAACATGAACGGGCGCATTACAATCACAACAGGCGAATTGAAATTGAAATTTTATCGACGACAAAGTAAGCAATTATGTTATCGGCGTCGATGTTTTTGAAACATGAAAAAAATCACAGTAACAAAACAGAAAGAAACGCGGGAAAATCTATTTTTCCTGAATGTTAATTTTATGTAAAGAAATGTCATGTCAAATATACTATAGAACTTTATATAGAATTTTATTGTTACAGGGTCGGAAATTTGTATTTGAATTTCGTGTCGCACAGATAAATATTCGCGTCGTACAAACGAATTCGTGCCGACATTTTATTTTTATTAAATTTATATTCACCGTTTTTTCAATTTAACAAATTATCAACAAGATACCATTTAGATCAATCAACTTTTAGCACTGATCATAATTTAATAAAGAACGAAATATCTACCACTCATATCATTATTCTCAAATGCTAATTTCGAACAGAATGAAAGTCAACGTTAAAAAAACACCACCGGAGCATAACTGTGCTATACTGCAATCTGGGGGCTGCATAATAAATGAACTCCATGCGTATCGTAGATTGTACATTTAATCTGTTTCATTATTGTTAGTTACTGTTTCTACAGGTATAGATGGAATGGATTCTTGGACCACGAGTAATGAGCGGTGATGGGAGAAGTATGAGACGTGGCGAATGCAATGAGACGTTCCAAATGTCTCACAAAAATATTATTTATATAGTAGGATCCACCGGGAAGGGTTGGTTCTTCAGATGATGCGAATTGTAGCCCAAACACATTTCTTGTGAAGTTTATAAATTTAGAATTCTCATTAACCGTCAAGTCCATGTTAAAATCGCCCATGAGTATGATGGTATGTCTGATATCTCTCATCGGCTAGGTATAGATTCGACTGACCGAGATATGTGAGGTAGTATCAAAGAAAGGATTGTGTGTTTCGGATCAGTATGCTCGGATTTATATAGACCGCGGTATGGAGACACCTCTTGGACCCGATGGTAACCTCAACTGCACAGGCATCTCCAAATTTATGTTCTGGTGCAGTATTCACTTCTGTGTTCGTCTCTTCCGGAACCGTCATCGATATGTCACGTGTATCCGTAGTGCTCGCTCCATTTTCATGAATCGATACTCCACCGACTATCACACGCTCTCGGTTAAACTGAGTGATCCATTTGAAACCAGAGATATTCACGTACTGCTATTCATCAGGAAGGTTTTGCTCAGAATCAGTAAATCCACTGACCGCACTATCGTATCTGGTTCCAAATCTGCGTCGTGTGCCCTGACTCTGTACATTTAGAGCCATGAATGATGTAGATGAATGTCTTGGACCTCTCGCAGGCGGTGATTGAGCAGTCACTTCAGCTCATAACTCAGCTCTGTTACCTTGGACGAGTTGTTCGCTTTAGCATGATAAAAATTACATTTGCAGTGTCTGAGAGTTGGCAACTAGTCTGGGGATATTTGGAAAAGTAAATAATGGCGTCCGACGAGTTAACCGAGCATCACATGTTGTTTTGATTCGTATCCTCTCTATAATTAAAATGTAGCTAATTAGCATGACTCCGTAGAGACTATGAGAGTTACATTGGCGACGAGAAGAATCGGAAGGTTTTTTCTCGGAAGGAAAACACCCTGAAATAGTTAAATCCGCAAACGCGGCACAACGCGGCTATAGTATTGGTGTGTATCTGTGAAAAGACGCCAACGGACAAGATATACGACAGAAGAAAACGAATTCGAATTTGTTTCATGAGTTCGAAAGATTCTCGGTGAATGAGGTCAGTGCAACCGTTACAGTGGAATGTTAAAAATAGAAGAGATTATTTGAACTGTACTTGCGGGCAAAAACAGTTATGACACTGGCGGAAAAGTAGGAAAACCTGTTACATATAGCTGACCTAGAAGTACAAAACGTGTTCTACGCGCTACGTGTGGCGATACCGGAGTGAGGGGACTACGTTTTGACGAAAATAACGCTTGATAACAATTTTTCGCCACAGATTCATGTTCGTAGTTTGGCACAGCAGGCAAGTGAGACGATCGATCAGTAAGTGATTCGTCTACAACACGCGGAAAAATGTAGGTTTGGAGACGGGAAGGATGAAATAATCAGAGACCAGACCATTGAAAAGTCCAACTCCGACGAGGTATGTCGCCAGTTGTTGGAAAGAAGGGCCGGCGCTCACGTTCAGGTTTACCATGGAGATAGTGAAGTTTGAAAAATGTTACACAAACAAGCACAGGAAATGACGCCACGAGAAGGTAAAACGGACCAGGAAGGTAAAACGAAGCAAAGGACAGAGAAGAACTAAAAACGAAGTGAACAGGAGTGCTTCAGATAATGGAGCAAAACTTAAATGTTTCCGATGTAACTGCATCGGTCATTTCACGAATAATAGGGATTTCCCAGCCGTCAGAAGTACTTGTGGGAGATGCGGTAAGGAGGGACATTTTCAAGTCCAAGTCAAGTGTCTGTAGGACAAAACTGCAAAATAAATTTCAATATTCGCAAGAGAAAATTCGACAGGTTAAAGGAAGTGATTCGAGCAGCGACGAGGACTTGTCGGAAGATCGCTCTGCATTCAGCAATCGAGAGAAAAACAGAGTAATTGTCATCGCAGAAGAGAAAAATATCGACGTTCTCCTGGGTGGGGTGTTGTGTTCCTTTTACAGGTGTTACAATCATGCATGGAAGCCAGCTCCTTCTTCACACACTGATCCAGAAACTCTCGGTTCTCAATAGTTTCACGGGCGATGTTTTGTGTGGCGGAATCGAGTTTGAAAGTTGCATACAGTCCGTCGATAACTCGCAGTCTAACCATTTTGACGGCTACATACAGAACGTGCTGCGGTGTAGCCCCTCTGCGATCTCTCCGACGAATCTCACTCGTGACCATACTGAACGCGAGGGATTTAACTTCCAGCTTAAGCAATCTCGGTCGTCTCTCGTATAGATTGTCGGAAAGTATAGTTCTTCGACATACGAATCTAGGATTATACTCAAGGGAGTGTTGTGTTCGCCTGAGGCGATATCTAAGTACTTAAATTTGTACCATATCATAGTAAGTTCACCTCCGAGAAGTAACTCTTTGTCATTATTGGCATCTGTAGTATCCAATTTTGCCGTTCGAAATTTTCACTGCTATTCTGACGAACAAGGTTTCGTAATTTAACTCACAGATACATTGTTCTATTATCCACTGACAATGTTGTCTTTAAGCTACAGAAGGAGGAACTAGTCGCTTCCGTATCTCAATTCATTCTGGTGTAATGGACCCTGTCACATACTGCAGCGCCGCGCCAAGGTCTCTAGAAATCGATGTTTCCATTGCACGTCCCTTCCTTCCACTCATCTGGCCCTGCCAGTTCTTGAACGTATCTCTTATAGTTTCAGTGCACTAAACGTTTCAAATTTTGCACTTTTGGGGACATCCAAAACTCCGTACGTAGGGGGTACGAACGGAGTTTCGGATGTGACCAGACTTGGGGAAAGACGAAGTTTAAAGTGTAAGTTAGAAATAACATAACATCTCACAATGCAGATTCGGCACTGTGATTAAATTTACACTCTCAACTGAAATATTTTTCCCGCGTTTAATAAATTATTGTTGATAATTTTTGATTATAGTTAATTGCGCATTTCGAAGGCGATTCTGCCGTCTTAACACTGATGATGAACAGAAAATATTAGACTTTTCTTCTTTATCTCTGAGAGCGACCGCACCGCGATTGAAATGCGCATAAACAATAACCAAAAATTCCGATAATTTATTTTATTAAAAAACGACGATATTCGTTTATTTGAAGGTCAGTGTTTCGACAAGCTACAGTTATTTTTATACTGCAACTAAAGAAATGCTTTCTTTCATCTGCGATTGTAAATTCAACTGGTCAATACAAAGTTTACCTTTAACGTCAGTTGGGATGCTATTGTTTTTCAAATTAACAGCTTTGATGTTCTTTCCATCATATTGCATCGCTTTTAAATTATCCTCATCGTTACTCCAGAATGGAATCTGAAACGATTAACAATTGAAAAAAAAATATTTTTAATAATCAATGGTACAAATTGAAATTAGAATACTGAACATAGAATCAGAACTAGATGAATATACCAAAAATTACTAAAGATTATCCGAATAAGTTAACTGAATTCTAGAAGAATGTTTCTTTATCGAGAAATGTTTGTTTTCACTTTTGGAGACCTATTATTTGATATATATATATATATATATATATATATATATATATAATCTATTCACAAGCATCATTGTCATCTGAAAGAACGGGGATATGGTGCAACAGGAACCTTACAGGAAAATCATATTTCAAAAGATTGCCAAATAGCACAATTCAAAACAATGAAAAAGAACTTGAGGTACGCATGATGAACTGCTTTGTATGGAGGTACAAATACTTATTGTGAAGTCGGTTGACAATTATGTTGTATAAATAGATCCACATGGCATGGTGTTCAACCAATAACAAATGTTTCAAGGTATTGGATATGCACGCACCTACAGAATGATTATAACATCACACTCTATATTATTGAAACTAATTAACAAAGTAAAAATTTTAGTTTTTTTTTTTATTGTCTAATAGAATTTTGAGAACATATTATATACTTTCCAAAAGATATTTCAATAAGAAAGTAAATCCGGCGTTAAAAGGTTAAATGTCAATCTCTACCATTCATCATAGAACCAGCACGTATAATTATTTTACTTATAAAATGTAAATAAACCTTAGGTGTGAGACAATGCATACAAGTTTCTCTCTGACACACAACAGGTATCATAATATTAGAGGTTCTTCGATTGATGCGGGGGAGACCGAGGCTAAGTGAACTTTTGATTTTTCACACAGGTAAAACCATTTTAAGGACGCACATTTATTGCTGTGGGTTACTATTTATATCCCCACATCGCCGGTGGAGTTTAGCTGAGTTCGGAACAACGATTCCGGTTTTATTACACTGTTAGTGTTTCAGCAGCGCAGAAGTGAATTTTTATTCTCGTGGAAATTTTTAATTATTTATGACTATTTGTTGTAAGAAATATGAATGTGATTATGAAATTTTAAGGCTTCCTGAACATATTACCATTAATTTTTGTCATATTTAGGATATTTGTATACTTTTTTAAAATTAAAGTTGAAATATGCATGCAGGGCTAAATATGACCATGTTCTTAATTTCGCTATGATTTTTTTAACTTATTTTTTCAATAATTACTGTAAAATGGTGCGCACTTACGAGCAGTAACGGATGGCATGAATAAGGAACACATGAATCGTGCTATTATTTCAGTGAAAAAGGACAAATTTTCGACTTATGGAGCATTCAAGAAATTCGGAGTTGACTGAATAACGTTAAGCAGTTGCTTGAAAATGAACAGTCAAGAAATTAAACACGGTGATGAAATTGTGCCACATGTCCATGGATGATGAGAAATGATAAAGTCGACGTACAGGGTGCGGAGATTATTGCAACTCTGCCTGATTTAGCAGAATTCGACGCGGTCTGGACGGATCCCGCTGATTTCGTCGCCAATGAGTCCGTCGCAGCCGAGCCTGGCATCGCCGAGTATGTTCCAGTAACTATTGGAACACCTCGTCGTTATTTCGAAAAGTCGAAGGATTTTAAATCAACGTTGGAAAGTATTTGAGCATACCCGAAGGTCGATCCGAAAAAGTAGACTCGGAAAGGACGTAAGTGGTGAAGACGAGCCGTTCTGACGGAATCACTTGTTATGAAGGAACTGGCAGCGAATAAGGAGAAAGTTTAACAAATAAAAAAATGGCTCCTACGAAAAAAAAACAGTAGTTTACAGTAATCCGATTCTATGTACATTTTCACGCCTTAAATTAGAAACAAAATTTCATACAATACATGTAGATTACAAGAAAAAGGCTAAATAAAATGTTTTAGATATTTTTCATGATAAAAACGTTTCATTTTTAGTTTTAACCAATTTTTAACACAGAGGATCACTTAGTCTTGGAGGGTGATACACTTAGACCCGGAAATTTCGACATGCTAAGTTTTGTACTTCTTAACTTTTTGTTAAATGACGAGAAACATACAAAATTAATATTAAAACCGACTACACATTTTTGTAGCTATGGGTCTGACCTTTGCAATAGTATAGTTTATTTTGAGAAAAACATTTATTTTGGTAATGAAAACCGATTTTTTTTTTAAAAAAAATCGCTTACTTAGCCCCGGTCTTTCCTCCTCCGGTACAGTAATTGGAATGACGTATTGTTCACCGTGCGGGTCAAAGATAATTCAGGATATAGTATCTGCTCGATTATGCACCGAATAATGTTATTCATGGAATATACTATTTAAAATGGTTAAAACTCTCAAACGGACTAAATTAAAAGACAGCGTGAATCATTAATGACCTTTGAGACTGGGAACGTGTCAACAATGGTTTTCAAGCAAATATGATCAATAATTCGCCAGAAATCGGCATAAAAAATGCACCAATTAAGGTTCAAATATAGAAAGAAGCCATCAATCTTCTTCGGGTACCAAAACAAAATTTCGTATTCAGATGACTTTGTTGATGTTTGTTTTTACATTTGAAAGATATTTTATTATTTATTTTTATATACAAATCAAGATACAATTTAAAATTGCATTATAAATAAAATTATTAATTAAAATATATTACCAGAGTGAAAACATGAATTTATTGATTACATTATAACTTTATTCTTTAATATCGTTACTTAAATCTTCTGTACAAACATCAAATTTCTTCATGTTTTTTTTATATTCTTGTTTTGGTAATTTTCCACTTTTCGTTCGACTGTCTTATTTGATCTTTTGAATATTTAAGGATTTATACATGTTTTTTCGCTCCTATTTATGAATTCTTTTATCAATGGAATGATAAGATTTCACCCTAAGCTACTTATTTAAAACATTTTATTTTTTAATTCATCCCAATAGGGTCTGTAAAATAAATGATTGTCTGATCGGAAAATTCAGAATATTATTATTTATAAACTGAATTGTATGTCTTTAACGGTATGTTATTTGTCTGAAAAGCTGTTATTTATTTTAGTCAATCAGATGACTTTGTAGAACTTCCGTTAATAATCGAACTCTCTCTAACATTGCAGATATTATTGGGATGTTGAAATCATTATCGCTATTTTTCACAATACGGCTAAGAGTGCTAAACTCAAGTATTGAAATTAATACTAAATTCGATATACAATAATCACCCGATTAAAACTAACCTTAAATAGCCGAAATTAATCTTGAAATGTTTCTGAACAAATGATTATTGAAACGATTACTATTGACCATAACACTAAACGACATCAAATTTGTAAATAAGAGAGATTTTACTTGAAAAAACGCATGTTCTATCCATTAATATTGCAAATGCAGAGATGATACCTACTGGTTTGCAAATATGTGAAGGAAGAGTATTTGAATATTCACCATTGGTAAATTCAATTTGAAATGTTTTCGGTACATTTCCATATGAATATAAATTGTGTAGTCGATGACTACTGGGAGAGGGTGCTATAAGAAGACTACCCTTCTGAAGTAAATGAAAATGATTTTAAAAATCATAAAACCATACATACCTGATACGAGGTTAAAAATGAATCTACAAACCTATAAGAAGAATCACTTCGCAAAACTACTACAACATTGCTATTTATCTGTCGATAATACACTCTTTTCATGATAAAAGTCTGTATCGAATCGAACATTTTCTGTATTTCTGAACGAATAAATTTTTAACATACTCACCTCAAGTTTATTTCCTGTCAAACGTATTCTGGTCGGGCTGAAGCAAACTGGAAGCACGGACGAGGTGACATTGAAGCGTTTCTTTAAAATTGTAATATCAAAATAATGGTACCCGATGACTTTAAACACCTGAAAAGAATTTTAGGAAATTCATTTCCAATCAGTTGTTTTTAAATAAATATTTTATTCTTATATATACGGCGATGTAATAAAAATAAACTGATAACACCATTAATAATTTTGTATAGTATTTTTTTCGAGTAGAAAATCGAACAAAGGTAAAAAAGACTTAATGTTCTAACCATTCTATTACATGCATATATATATATATATATATATATATATATATATCCAAGAAAGTTCTGTCGTTGTTATAACGTACAATAATTCCAAGAAATGTTAATCAGTTATATTAGCATGTGTTTTGCTGTTAATTGTTGAATGAAACTCGAACTTTAATTTACAAAATAATTCTAACCTTAAGAAATGTCTGTGAAAAATAGTGTAATACGTGCGTGTTTGCTTTATGAATTTAAACTTGAGACTAACTAATTATCCCGCCCTCCCAGAACTCGGTATCTTTCTGGGCAATTAATTGATTCAAGTGGTTCCCTTAGGCTTCCAGGGAAGAAATGTTTTTTTCCATTAAGGGAATTCTACAGCGACCGAAACAAATGGTATTATGAAAGTACAAGATCAGGTGAATATGGCGGGTGAAGTAGGACATCCCAGCCAAATGCACCAATTTGTCGCGAGACTGCAAAGAGACGTTAGGTCCAGCGTTATCTTGATGGAAAACGACACCTTTCTGATTGGCCACTTCTGGACGGTTTTGATCGATAACCGCCTTTAATTGGTCCAATTGAACACGATACTTCTCCAAATTTATCGTTTGATCATTTTGGAGAACCTTGTAATACGCAACACCCTTCTAATCCCATCAGATACACAACATCACCTTTTTCGGATGGAGACCCGTTTTGGAAGTGGCTTGTGGAGGCTCATTTCGTTTTCACCAAGACCTTTTTCGATTCACAATATTGTAGACGATCCATTTTTCATCGCCCGTGATTGTTTCAGAAACCGGTCGTTTCGGTTTCTTTTAAGGAGTAAATCACTGATGAAAACACGGTCGATTAAATTTCTTTCAGTTAATTTGTAATGAAATGCTTTCGTATTTATATTATTCAATGCTGATTCAGCTTTTGATTATGGTCATATATCATGTATGTTATGCAAACCATCATTCGCCTCACCATACAAGCTTGTAATTAAAACCGTATAAATATTTATGTAATACATCTGATACAGCAGAAAGAATCGTTTTCGATTTTGTTCAGGTCCGCTGTACAGGTCGTTATAAATACACAGTTTTTCACGCAGACATTCCGGTTTGCCTGAGCAGGTCCGCATGTGCAGGCAAACTTGTACGGTTTACCGCAACGTGTGCGGCGCGGCGCACGTTCGTTAACACACATTTTGATTTTGTTTTGTGCAGGTCGGCCTGTTCAGACGAACCCGTCAGTTCTACCGTGTGTGATCGACTTTAGAGAGCGAGTGTCTGTTTTAAGTGTAGATTGAGTATTTACAAGGGAAGGATACGCCCTCGGAAATTGAGTTTGGGACCAAACTTCGTGTAGAGGTAGGGTATCCCAAAGGTATTAATATAGTAACGTACTAGCTCGCACTCTCCAGCCATTTTGGAGAAAGAAGGTTCCGAATTTTCCACATCTTATAAGAAAGATTTTCTTCCGTACTTTACTAGCTTTATTGCTAGATGGTAACGTTTAGGCTTGACTCTCGATCCATGCCGTTTTATTTTTTCTTCGCCTGAACGATTATTTAATGCTAAGAAAAGTATTTAAATAAACATGACGTTTGCTCGTATTTAAATAAAGATGATGCTTATTCGCATAAATTTTGCTCTTAAAGTATCCACACAAAAGATCTGGTGCCATTAAATTTGTTAATCTTGTTGAACAATCGATGCCACCCAATCTCGAGACTAATTGGCTCAGCTTTAGCGTCGTCTCGTTGAAACAACTTGTTCTCTGAACCCAATTCGTTCTATTTTCGTGTCAAAAAGTTATCACTCATCTCAAAATTACGTTCAACAATCGCTGTAATAGCATTTCCAGCATCATTCTTAAAGAAGTAAAGACCACTGGCAACTTAGAACCAAATATCGAATTACATTGTCACTCTAGGTGGACGAAAGATCATTGATAGATCAAATGTGAGTTTTCAGAACCTTATATACAGATATTTCCATTTTTTTACTAAGCAATTTAGTTCAAAGTGAGACTTTTCACCGACTAGGAGTTCTTTACAAAAATTGGGTTTGTCTGTACTGAGCTTCAAAATCAGTTACTGCAGACCCGGCAACATTCGTGGCCTCAAGGCGAATTTCTTGTAATAGCTGATTCTTATACGGGACAAAATATAAATTTTTCTTAAAAAAGTTCCATATACCGTGAGAAAAAATTCCCGATTCCTATTCATGATGTCCGATGTCGATGCTCGATGTTTCGACTAAATTTCAAAACACATTTTCAATATTTTACATTGAGTGTGCGGCGCTAATATTCCCAGACTTTGGTGTGTCTGCAACCGAACCATTATTTTCGAATCGTTTCACTAATCGGAATATTGTGAGCTTGGTTGGAATATCATTACGTCCGAAATTTTCATTTCATTCTTTAAACGTTACCGAAATTGAAAACAGATTTTTATAAAATGTTGTTGAAATAGGTGCGACTTGTCTAACTGAATAGCTTTCCATAATCAATTTTCCACCTATATTCCATTCAAATGTCAAATTTTAAGTAACACAAATCCACCAAATAAAAATGGCGATGAATCAAATTTATAAACATATCCATCACAAAAACATATATATACTCGTATATATATATATATATATATATATATATATATATATATATATATATATATATCATCTTCAGCTCCTGTGAATCCATTGCTGGATAAAGGCCTCTTCCATGATTTTCCATTTTGTTCGATTCAGTGCCTCTCTTTTCCACAGTTTTCCAAGAAAGTTTTTAATATCCTTATCCCACCTGTTCATTGGTCTCTTTCTCGGTCTTTTTATATTCCTTGATTCCCAGTCAATAATTCCTCTTGTCCATCGGTTGTTCTCTCTTCTTGCGATACGTCCTGCCCATTTCCATTTCAGACTCTTTACTCTTCTTATTATACTCGTATCTGTGACTCCTGTTTGTTTTCGTATCCATTCTATTCTCTTTCTATCTCTTCTTGTTATTCCCAACATGCATCGTTCCATACTTCGTCGTGTTGTTTGGAGTCTTTGAACTATTTTGGCGTTAAGCACCCATGTTTCGCTGCCGTAGGTAAGGACCGGTAGTACACACTGATCGAATACTTTTTTTCTTTAAACAGAGTGGGATTGTTGATTTAAATATCGAGGCGTTTCGTCCGAAAGAGCTCCATCCCATTTTTATTCTCCGATTTACTTCTTCAATCAACGATCCATATCTGTTGATAAGCTGGCCTAGATAGACATATTTCGTAACTTCTTCTATTTCCGTTCCTTCTATTTCAATTTTCTTCGGACATACAAACGCATTGAACAGTACTTTTGTCTTTGTATGATTATATATATATATATATATATATATTTATATATATATTTATATATATATATATATACATATATATATATATATACATATATATACATATACATACATACATACATATATATATATATATATATATATATATATATATATATATATATATAAGTCGAGAACTTTTATAGCATTATCGTGGCGTATTTTTCAAGTCATGCCAATTGTGGAAATAATTATTACTATTGTTATAAATCTGTCTAGCCTAACATTTTATTTCTATAGCGAAATCAATCTGCGGTTATTTGTATGCTTATTTGCGTATTCTTCCTGCACGTTGTTCTTATTTGGTCCTGTATTAATAAGGTACAGTGAATTTATGTTTTTAATCAATGAGTGCGATAACCGACCCGGTTATTTTACTATTTAGAGTGGCAGAACAGCATTCTGTCCCAACGCTCTCGAGTACCACGTCCGAGTTATGTATTGTATTTAATGTGTTTGCTGTTTAATTGTTACTGTATTTTTATATGAATTTATATTATGTCCTACATAACTTCTGGAAACCAAGATATTTATACGTTTTACTCTCTTCCGTCGAGAAACATAATATAAAGCAGAACCGGAAACGACCTACCGGTAATAACCAATTGGGGCTCTCTGATGACTTAGCCCGAAGTATCTAAACTCTCAGGCACTCCCGCTAAGATAGAGCGGTGCTCATTGTGAGAACTGTTGCTGTTAATATTATTGTCATTATTATTATTATTGTTGCTATTATCATTATTATTGAAACCTTACAAAATTAAATGGACTACAGTGTATAAATTCATTAAAATAATATATATGTATATATATATATATATATATATATATATATATATATATATATATATATATATATCAGGTAACAAAGAAATTTCTGTCGTTTTTGAGTCGAAAAAAACACTTGTGTATTTTTACATAAAATAACTTTATGCATCAAATTATTCACCTTTGCATTAAACAACCCTTCGCCAGCGAGAAGATAATTTATAAATTCCATTTTTTAACACTGATTGTTTTTATTTTCAAAAAATGAAGACATCTACATTTTTAATTCTTTTTCATTATCAAACTGTTTACCATGCATATAATTGTCCAAAGATAAAAATAGGTGATAATCTGGTGATAAATGGAGATATGTTTGGGAAATGCAGGGGATAGGATAGGGATCTCTCACTTTAACTTCATAATTTTTATTCTGGTCTCTACTGCAACGTGTGGTCGTGCGTTATCTTGTAAAAATATTTTTTTTACGATTTACAAGCGCTGGTTGTTTTTGTTGTAATGCATCGTGTACTCGTTGGAGTTGCTCACTATATATGCTCACTACGTTCGGGTCTAACCCACTCGTAGATATTCATAGTGAATAATTCCTTTTGAAGTCCACCAGACCTAATGAAGTTTTCGTAGCATTAACTTTCCTTTAGGACTTTATGGGACAGGATCTCCTAATGAAAACCAGTGGTGAGTACTTTCGTACTTGGAATAAATAGTCCGCTTTTCATCTGTGGTCATATTCGATCCAAACAGTTCACTGATTTTAGTCGTGAAATAAGAGATGTACAGACTGTAAGATGTTTTAATTTGTTATTAAGAGTTCATTCGTGTGGGTACACATTTATTTAATTTCCACCTCTTTCCAATTTTATGTAAATGCTTCCGTATTGTTTCGTCACTTTTTTTAAACAATTCCGCAAGCTGTTGACACGTTAAACAGGAATTTGTTTCAATCATTGTCTCTGATTCGTTGATATTTAAATTTGATTGTCTGCCTGATCTGGTCTCGTCTTTAGTGGATTCATCCTCGGCAGACATTTTTTTAAACCATCTGTGAATCGTTCTTGATGTAACTGCATTTTCTTCAAACTGTACAATTTTTTTTCAATTTTCTGTAGCGTGAGTCCCAAGTTTAAATTCATAAAGCAATCACGCGCGTATTACACTATTTTTCACATGCATTTTTTAGGGTTAGAATTATTTTTGAAATTAAAATTGTCAGTTCGAGATTCATTTAGCAATTAACAGCAAAACACAAGCTTATATAACTGATAAACAATTCTTGGAATTTAATCTGATAACAAGTAACGACAGAACTTTCTTGGTTACCTAATATTTATATATATATATATATATATATATATATACACATATATATATATATATATATACACACACACATATTTATATTTATATATATATATATATATATATATATATAAATGTACATCTAAATAAAACAATAATTAAACTTACAGTTGATTTTTGTTGGTTCTCATCAGTCAGCGAATTAAAATTTTTATTGGCACTTCCGGCAATGATGACATACTCTGATATTTCTTTCGGACTGACACAACCAGGACCTGCAAAGCACAAGTAAAAAATGTGAAACGAGTTTTTAAAAAATCAACAAGAAATTTCTATGAAAAAATAATGCATAAACTCAAAATGGTTCCAAAAATACACATTAACCACAAAAAAAACTTCCAGCGACTAAATGTTAACAATACAGAAAAAAAACATCATTGACACGTTTGCCGACAAGACATGTTGCGGCCATAGAGTCATCAAAATTTTTACTTATATGAACAGACATGATAATCACAGTTATTTCATTTTGTAACCAGACTCCGTTGATCGAATAATAATGGCTTCAGCAGAAAAAATATGGATGAAAGTATATAAATACTTTCTACTTAGATATTTCAATAAAAATATAAACAACTCTAAACTGTAATTTTACATTTATCGATTGGAAGTAACGTAGATAGAATAATATTTAATCAATGTATGATATTCTTTTTGTAAAATAAATTCATGATAAAAAAGATATTATCAAAGCTAGAATTACACGAACACATATAGTGATGTCTCGCCGATGTTTAAATACGCCATGTGTTTCCTGAATTCTGAGAGAAAATTGTCCAAAAATAATATAAATTTAAATTGTATTCAACAGTTATAAACTCAAACGTGTAGAAGTATATACTATGTACAATTATTTACTTACCAGAGAGAATGACAAAGAGAGAAACTATTGTACCGGCACATTTTAATTCATAACTATCAGATGTCTTCTTGTAAATGCCTACATTCCATGGAAATTCTCTAGAAACGGCATCGGTTACATAATTAGTCTCCTCGTACCGCCTATTAACGCCGCAGACTAGAAAACATTCAAACACTCTTATTCGGTTTCCAATCAAATGTTATATAAAGTTATTAAAGAAATAATAGAGTTATTCATATAACGATTTGTATTGATGGTAAGTCAAAAGATGCTTTTATTAGGTTTCCTTGTCAATTCAATTTTATGCGACGTTGGAATGCCAGTAATTAAAAAAATGTATTCACACTTGAAAAATTACATTTCAAATCACACGACTACAATTATATGCACTTTTATGCTCGTGATCATGTTCATACGTTGTCCCTATGTTCTTTGTTTTCATGAATCAACTGTGTGTCTATTCTTCGGTAGTTCCTGCACATGTGCTGTATTCAGATAGATATTAAAGCCTGCCATATCTGACTGAAGATGATACACGTTCCGAAACTAGTAGTGTGGAGAACAGACACTCATATGAGCCAACAGGACGAAATCCATATCGTAAAAATCAAACTAGCTCTCTTAGTGCAAATGATGATATTTTATTCAAAATCAATCAAGCAAATATATTTATTGTAGTTTGATTTCGTTAATGTATTACTGTCTATCATCGTGGCAAATACAAATAAAAACACTAATTTTTAACATTAATTTGAACAGAACTGACGAACATAAAGAACTGTAAATTTTGTTATATTTATTTTTATTACAATTCAACACAACGCCTTATATTGAAATTGTATTAAGTATCAAAAGTATTTTCTTGTACTGGCACGAAACGATCGCTGTCGAGCTAAAGAAATTTGTGGGAGCATAAATTTCAACAGTGACGAATAAACAAAAACAGCAAACAAACGAAAGTGAAAATACGTTTTAAGAATTTTCCAAAATCATACTGCTAGGAATTTCAAAATTTACAAATGTACTGTCAACTGATAAAGTTATTACTGACTCGGTTTACACTTGAGAACATTCCTCGTCCACTCTCCATCTCGACATGTGGTCTGGTTATATGCAGGTTCTTCCAATTCATAATTACTGTCCTTACAACGAAGCAACGCTCTCGTTTCATGCAATATCATATCATCGTCATACTTCACATTCACGTTCTCAGATATATATTCAATATCCAAGTCGGTTGAATTAAGTCGCGGACATGTTCCTGCAATGAAAATACGTATGTCATTAAATAGAAGCCACTATTTATCAAACAATAAAATAAATCAGGTTGCTTGGTTATTGGGATTTTAGGACGCTTCGACAGATAAGGTCATTGGCGCCTGAACACAAATTTAAAATAAATCAGATATATCTGCACTTAAACAAATACAGCTTGAAAATGTACTCACTGAAGCACGCGGGCAAGTAACTGTTGACGTTCCATATTTTTTCTTTGCATTTTACGACCTCCTTTCCATGTATTCGATATTCGGGATTGCACGAGTATCTCAGTTTTGCATACTGTGGCACCAGAATTCCTGGGCCAAGTTCAGTGCCACTCGGTATGTCAGCGTTTATGGTGTATTTACCGAAACTCGGGTAATCCGGTAAAATACAACCGTAGTCATAAGGAGACCTAAAATTACACAAAAGTTCAATTTTAAAGTCGTGTCACATACATTATATCATTAATTGGGTCTTAAGAAACAAAATTTTCTCGATTAAAATATAACCTTTGAGCAGTTCTGGTGGTGTGAGAAATAAATTGTATAATCTTGTGCAACTTATCCAGAATTCATAGTCTTATAAAACGGATGAGAATATAATTGTAAATTGATTGTTGACGTAGCTTATATTTTTTTAATTAACTTTCTTAAATGAAGCCAAAATCAGCGAGAATTTGCGCGTATACTACACGATGATTTCACTTATAGATTTATTGCGTCAAGGGCAGGACATTATACATAAGCCATTACCAACATTCACATAAACTTGGATAATTTTCCATGCCATCAACGAATCAGTTCTGAAAAAATGTAGAAACAAAAAAAAATCACTTGTTCATTGAGTGTCATCGAAAACTCTGTGAGACTTTTTTAAAAAGTATCTACATTGTACTATCGTAGATTGGAATAAATAGTTTGATCTGATGAAACCAAAATAAACTGTTAGTACTCGGGTAGAAGATAGTGGGTGTGAAGAAAGAGAGATCATTTGAGCGAGTTCCATCTTGACTACCAAACATTTGGAGGAGGTTACATATTGGTATGTGGGTGCATGCGGGATAAAGTCATTGATGAATGTATTAGAATAAATTGTTAGATAACAAATTATTACGTGGGCATCCTAGCTAATGGGAATCAACAAACTTAATCTCCTTTGACGATACAGAATTTAAATAGGTCAATGGCCCGAAGTGTTCTAATGGGGTTTCCAAGGCATGTTTCAATAAAAATGGAATCGAAAACTTATATTAGCCTGAATAAAATTCCGACTTTCACACCATAGAGCATTTATGAGAGGAGTTAATGTGAGAAATAGACAATTTAACATTTTGAATTTATGTTTATTTAGTGCAGTAGATAGCAGCACAGATAAAACGGTTACTACACACGTACTATATGTACACACTGTCACAGACTCTACACAATACCCCGGTTTTTTGAAAATGTTTCCCGGAAAACTCGCATGGACAATAATGAAAATCTCAATAACACAGCACACCACGCTCGATTCTCAAAGGCGGTTAAATACCGGCAACGGTAAGGGCACCGCGGAAGACCCATGTACTAAACCGGCCAAACTTGGCCCTGTATAACATTTAGAATCAATAAAATTTATTTTTATTTATTACTCTACACCATAGGTTCCAAGCGGAGGCGGTACCGACCACCTGTAAGCGTTGAAGAGATCTAAGGGGGAGTTTTGGGACGAAGGCAAATTTGGGAGGCGTTAAAGACCAACCACCGCCCCCCTGGATAATACTCACCAAACCTCACTGAAAAGTTTGATTATACTGAAAATCATCGGACGCATGTTTCAACAAATAGTTCTAAATGTCTTAAGCAAAATCAGTTCGTATTAAAAGTAGGTATTAATACATTAGAGCTTTGTCCGGATTACTTTTTGACTAGTACATGAACGAGTCAAAGCATGCGCAGTGTGTGTGTGTACGTTCTGATTCTCTCAACAAAGCTTACATTTATAAGTAAACACAGGTCATGATAAGATTAACACGCGTGCAGAATGTTGCTTCTACGCATGTTTTGACGGGTTTACAAAACATTACTATAAATACGTGAAGCTCTTTATCCATACAAGATTGTTCCTAAGCTCCTTCAGTGCAAGTGTGAACATAAAACTTTTGTGCAGCATCTACAGAATACTTCAAAAATAACTGAAATGGCGCACTTATTGAAATATATTTTTGTTATAATGACTATTTGCTACAGAGAAAAGTATGTATACATTTACTATTATTATTTGTTTATTATTATTTTTACAGACTGACGTTAGTAACGTGATTCGAAGCTATCGTTTAAAATTAAAACTTATTTAATTTTAAATAATTTTTCTCAGAAAAATTTATCTGTTGTAAAATAATCATACAATATTATTATATACATATGTATATACATTTTTTAATATATATATATATATTAAATATGGTGACTGTCAGTCCTGTGGGTTCCACTGCAGATTTTTTTCATTATATTTTATTTTTACAGACCCATATCGGATTTTTTTTAAAAATGTAGATAACATAATGTCGAATTTTTGAAATATGGTTTTATTCAAGCACCCTTTAATAAGACATTACCAATGTGTCTGATTTGTCAGAGAGCTTTCTCAAATGAAGCCATGAAACCTTCACGATTAGAACAACATTTGACTAAAGTACATCCTGACAAAAGACATAAAAATCCATCTTACTTTCAAATGCTCAAAGAACCACATTTCAAAGACGTCCAACTATAGATAGTATGTTTTCAGTGGCATCGAAACAAGACGATGATGGGTTACGTGCCTCTTACAACATTCCCTTGCTTATTGCTAAATCGGGAAAACCGCACACTATTGGGGAAGAATTGATAATAACAGCTGTGAGTGAGGTTCTGGGTACTCTACTGCACATGCCATCTTCTGATATTATTAAGAAAATCCCATTAAGCAATAATACAGTACAGAGACGAATCGACGAAATGTCCGAGGATGTAGAGATTATTTTAACTGATTTTTTGAAGACTACTGAGTTTTCTTTACAGCTTGATGAATCTACTTTACCAAACAATGAGTCTTTACTTCCTGTGTACGTTCGCTTCATAAAAGAAGGAAAAACGTGTCAACAGCTATTATTAGCAAAAAATTAGAAACGGATACTAAAGGAAAATCTATATTTAACGTACTGGAACACTATTTTAAAGAAAAAGATATTCCTCTGAATAATATATTGTCCATTGCTACCGACGGTGCACCAGCAATGGTTGGACGATATCGCGGATTGATTTCATATTTGAGAAAGGCGGTACCGAATGTAGTCGCCGTGGATTGTGTAATTCACAGGCAACGTTTGGTTGCAAAAAACCATAGCGATCGCCTTCATTGCTCACTACAGTATGTAATTACAACAGTTAACATGATCAGAAGCAGTGCTCTCAATGATCGATTGTTTCAAAAACTTTGTGATGAAAACAACGAAGGTTTCAGTCGTTTACTGTTGCACACAGAAGTTCGTTAGCTATCAAAGGGTACCTGTCTAAAAAGATTTTATGACCTCTTTGACTCGGTTATAAAATTTTTTGAAAACAAATATGATTCGCTAAGAGAGAATTTGTTGAAATTCAAGACTGATATAGCTTGTTTAACTGATTTATATAATAAATTTAATGAGACAAATCTACAGCTGCAAAGAGATGATTTGAATTCAATCGAAGCGAAGGCAATTACTTCTGCGTTCGTGTCAAAAGTTGCCTTGTACAGACAAAATTTGGGCCGAAGACAATTTTATCAGTTTCCATATCGTTCGTCTGTAGAAACAAACGATGATGACATTATGGATTTTTACCGGCATTTGGAAGCACTTAAAGAAGATTTTACAAATGGGTTTCAGTATATCCTTAACATGATCATTCAAGATTGGATCCTGGAACCTTTGTCAAACTTACAAACAGCAGAATTATCACTGCAGGAGGAGTTGATAGAATTGTCGACAAATGAAGAGTTAAAGTTGGAATTTGAAAACGGATACCGAGAATTTTGGCTTCAAAGGCAAATTCCAGTATTATATCCGGCTTTATGGGATGTAGCAAAGAAGTTTTTCATTGCATTTCCATCATCACACTTAGCTGAAAGAGGATTTTGGTAGTCAGCAATTTGTTAACAAAGAAAAAAAACGGATTGCCAGTAGTGGAACGAGGCGATTTAAGATCGATGATGACAAATATTGCACCAAATATCGAGAAATTCGTGTCATTACACCAATATAAGCCCTCCAATTAGTAATATTATATTGATGTTTTAATAACGTATAATTTTAAATGAAACATTGAGCAATACACCAATATGATTAATATCTATTAATAAAGAAATTTCAAAAATCTGTCCTTGTTTTTGATATATAATATAGTATACTTCATCTAAGAGGGGAGTATCAAATCACTGTTTGAGAAAGTGGACTATGATTTAAAAATGGTTGGGAAACTATAAGTTATGTTATTGATTTCAGGAACATGATCCCGTGTGTTTTTTTTTTTCAAAAAGGGTGCGGTAGACCTTTAATGATTGGGAACCCATGCTCTACAGTCTCTCTCCTTGTTGACATGGCTATACTACTGCATTTGTATTATTGTTATTGTATTATTCGTTTTTTTTTTTTGAAATATACTTTATGATTAATTAGTGAAACTTTACTCGACAACCTGCACTGACACATTACAACAGTTAATAAGGCAAATTGTTCAGCAGATTCAAGAAATCTCTAATGTAGACGACCTTTGAAAAATAGTGCAGGTAGAAATTATAACGGAAAACTAATTCAAAATAACAATTACCAGTATATGAAAAGTATTTATTTCGGATCTCCAATGTCATTTAGATACTGTTTGTGTTTGAATAAATTATTTAAAAACGATTTGACGAGAAACAAAGCTAATTCTTTTTTGTGGCTATAAATAGTCTTTCTTAGTGGCTATAAATATTCTTGTTCATGTTTTGTTTTATTCAGATCAAATTTTATAAATAACCAAACTGTTTCTCAAGTAAAATAACTATTGGAAGACAAAAATAACGAAATGAAATAAGCTGGAAACGATTTGAAAATATCGTTGTAATATCAGGTAACCAAGAAAGTTCTGTCGCTGTTATAACGTACAATGATTCAAAGAATTGTTTACACTTGTTATCGGATAAAATTTCAAGAATTGTTTGTCAGTAATCTTAGCACGTGCTTTAAATAAATTTCGAACTGTTCAACTGTAATTTAACAAATAATTCTAACCCTAAGAAATGTATATGAAAAATAGTGTAGTACGTGCATGTTTTCTTTAGGAATTTAAGCTTGGGACTAAAACTACAGAAGCTGAAAAAAATTTATACTGCGTTTAGAGAAAGTACAGTTACATCAAGAACGGCCCAGAGATGGTTTAAAAATTTTCTGTCTGGGATGAATCCATTAAAGACAAGACCAGTTCAGGCAGATCAAGAAATTTAAATATCGACGAATCGGAGACAATAATTGAAACAAATTCCAATTTAACGTGTCAACAGTTTGTAGAATTGTTCAAAGTAAGTGACGAAACAATACGGAAGCATTTATACAAAATAGGAAAGAGGTGGAAATTAAGTAAATGGGTACCACACGAATCAACTCCCAACAACAAATTACAGCGTCTTACAATCTGTACATCTCTTATTTCATGATTAAATTCAGAGAACTTTTTGGATCAAATTTTGACCACTGATGAAAAACGGACTATTTATTCCAACTGCAAAAGTACTCACCACTGGTTTTCATGAGGTGATTCTGTCCCATAGAGTCCTAAATGAAAGTTAACACAACGAAAACTTCTTCTCTGTGTTTGGTGGACTTCAAAAGGAATTATTCACAATGAATATCTACGACTGGGTGAAACCTCCACGGAAAATATTTATAGCGAACTACTCCAACGAGTACACGATGGATTAAAACAAAAACAGACAGAACAATTTTACAGCGTGTAGCGTGTTGCAGGTTATCACTGAGTACGAATACTATTCCCAAATTAGCCAAATCGAATAGCTTTGCGTATCCAAGCATTACATCTCACTTCCTACATATCTCTATGATCTCAGAACAACTTACATCTCCAAGAATTCCATTCGTGCGAATTCAGCGTTTACGAAAATTGCATGAGTGAATAGAATTTCGGGACAGATAATAAATGTTCTCGTGGATGTTCTGATTGAATATGATGTGTGATTGTTCTAATGATGATACAGAACCCACAGCATAAAATTTATATTTATACTAAATATATAAATAGAGTATCGTTTCCTGGTAAAGTAGCGTTTACCACGAAAGATATATTTAAAAATGAAAAAAATATGCGTGGTAGCTCACAAAATCCGCACGTTCAAAGTGAAACTTTATTTTGGTAGTATTATTACCATATATATATATATATATATATATATATATATATATATATATATATATGTGTATATATATATATATATATATATATGTGTATATATTTATATATATACACACCAGTGGCGGTAGAATTTTGCGGTGTGAAGAGTATTTTGAATATCAGATAGATATGAATTACTATGAATCATCGAATTGAAAGAATCGTGACATTTGAGCCATTTATGGAGTGGCATTGAATGTAATTAATTCTATTTTCATTATTACATTTTATTTTATTTTTTCATCATGGAAGTGGTTGCTATGCAACAGTTATTCATATACGTACACTAATTATGATGTTATATATATATATATATATATATATATATATATATATATACAGTCGTGCCGGAAATTGTTTCCGCGTTAAAAAAATTACACTATTAAACTTAATGTCATTGACATTACATGTGATTAGCTGATTTATTTATGCAGATGTCTATTTACACATTACGTTGGCATTTAATTTAATATCGCGATTTCGGTTTTTCATTTAGTTTATATTAATAAAAAAGAATAAGGTATCAATACGGAAAGTATTTGCGTCTGCGAGGAAATTATTTTATCATATATTTACAGCTCAGAAGTTTTCTTTAACCGCGCGTTACTTTACACACATTTTTTTTCTTATCAAATATTTTATTACTTTCGACATCGTAACTTCGTGCGATTTTTATATAATATTATTTAAGTAAATATTTATATTGATATAGTAATTTCACACATACGCTCATATACCATCAAACTGTTAAACTTCGCATCACAACTTACCAAGTTTCATATCTGTATTTCGTGTGATTGACCCAATGAATGTGCGCCGCTACAGTTGTGAAAGTCGTGTATTGATAAGAGTCGCATGTCCCACTGTTAAATGGACCCGTGCTGACGACCCCGATCAACATATATCTCTGTTCAGTGCTGTTTACTATCCTAGGATATACTAAACCACCGCCACTGTCCCCCTCGCATACGCTCGTACCTGAACAAAAATTGAAATTTGTAATCAAAAATCTCATTGAAATTAAAAAAACTTAACGTAATCACATCTATCTCTCATAATATGTCTTTTAAAATAAGATAGTAAATAAATTGTTTTCAGCAAATACCCATAATATTTGTCTATATAAACATTAAAAAGTAACATTAAATTATTGCTAAAAAATAAGATAATCATTCTGTTTCGTATGTTTTTTTTTGCATATAAAATCATTTGAAGCTCTCCGCTCTGTTTTTATTTATTTTGTAAAATAATTTAAGATATTAACCCCCATGAATTTTGGTTGAAATTTGTAAATAGTATACAAATGGAAAAATAACATAATAATAACAAAGGGTTAAAGCAACTGACACTATTTTATCGCAAATTATTTCTTGCAGAAGGTAATCTTAAAATAAACTCTACCACAATATCTAATTATATATATATATATATAACGGATTGTTTACGGCTGTCTCCGCCTCTCTGTCGCCAGTTTCCAATTCCTTCTGTCATAGCACATTATTCCTTCATCTAGGTTTCTTGTTTCCATTGCCTCGTCCACGTCGTCTCTCCAATTTCTTCTTGGTCGTCCTCTCTTTCTGCTTTCTGGTGGTATCCACTCTAATATCCTCCTCCTTGGCCATCTCACTTCGTCTATTCTCTTTGTGTGTCCGAACTATGTCAGTTCTTTCTTCTCAATGTCGTCAATGATATCTCTTGCACTATTCATTTCCCTTCTAATGTCCGCATTTCTGACTCTTTCAAGTCTCGATCTTCTTCAGCTTCTTCTCAGAAAGTCCATCTCTGTGGCTAGTAGTTTTTTTCTATGTGATTTATTTAGATCCCATACTTCTGAGCCATATATTACGATACCTTGGACAATTGTTTTGTACAGTTGAATATTTGATGTTTTTCTAATATTTCTTTCCCATAGTAGTGGGACGAGTGCGCCTATGGTCTTTCTGCCTTTGGTAATTCTTTCTTGGATTTCGTCTCTACTCGTTCCTTGTTTATTAAAAATCACTCCTAAGTACTTGGCTTTATCGAGGCCTTCTATTATACCGTTTTCCAGTGGTAGGTTTCCGCAGTCATCGTTTCCAACTACTAGATATTCGCATTTATTAAGATTTATTTTAATACTTGCTTTTCCATATTCTTCACACAGCTTTCTGTCCATATAGCTGAGATCTTGTTCGTCTTCCGCAAGTACCACCTGATCGTCAGCAAAATAACAGGTACATAAATTCTCGTCTCCCACCTGAAATCCCATATTCTTACAACAATATCTAATTAAGTATTTAAAATGTAGTTTCTGTAAGAAAATAGTCGACGGTACACCATTGTCGCCAGTGTTAGGATTTTGAAATCTTATAACATAAATTCTGAGGGTCTTGAAAATAATGTAACAAATACTTGCTTACTATCATTGTTTTAATACTGATTGTTGCTATATTGAATAACAACACATGTTACTTCTTGACTGATTGATTGAGAACTGAGCTGAACTGAACTGATTATGGATAAAAAATAAAATAATGACTTTATTCATACTTAATTTTGCAATACATTTTAGGTTTGAATGTAAAGTGTTTGGCGTATGTTGTTTCGTCGCCTCTCCTAGGGGTGAAAACGATTTTGGCCGTAGTGTGTGTGTTTGTGTTTTTGTGGTGTGTACAGCCCGGCAATTTTTAAAACCGGACCAAGGAGCTTATTATTGAGTGTTTACTACCGTTTATATACTGTTCTCTGTATGATGGAATTGTGCGACCAGATGTATCACGACAGGGGTGTGTAAAATACATTAATTAGTACGGATACAAAACACCCGTGTTGTGGCTCACAAAGTACTTATTTAATATACTCATATAATTTTAAAAATGAAATTTGTACAATCAAAATTTTAAAATAATTATTTAAGCGGTCAACTTTTCTAAAATACAGTGCTGTACAATATGTGCGGCAAACAATTATTTCTTTTCACATGCCAATTGTATGCCTCGACTAATTACTTGCAATTGCGTAATTGTATCAATTTACCTACTGTGGACGCAACATAATGAAATGAAATATCGAACTGTGAACATTCACTATTTCATTAACCTTTTGGAACATTTTTGGATTCCTCATTTAGTCTTCGTTCACTTTGTAACCGTTTACGATACTTATTTGCCTTCTTGTTTTGAAGATATTTGACATTTTTAAACGTTTAGAGAAAATTAGTTCAGTTTCAACAACTTATCAGTGTATATCTTTTCAATTGCTTTCACTATTTTCAATGTTAGTATTTTCTTTTATAGAACTTTTCCATCTCTATCAAACGATACCTCAACATATCCTACACGCACGCACTCTTCAGCTACATTAATTTTTCCGCGCGGCGAACCGACAATGTTCCACTACAATTTGGCGACAATGTTGTGGCGGACTATGACGTCACGTGCTTAAGGTTAACAATGTGTAACATTCATACATCTTCGCTCTATTCAACCATGTATTTCTTATTTGGATATGTGTTATAGTTTTAAAGTTATAAAGATTTGTTGAATATACACAAAATCGTAACATCGACTTTCGCATAGTCTCCACCCATATTAAACCCACGATGTTAAACGTTTTCCGTCAAAAAATAGAAAGTAATAATATTAGCTAAAGAACAAAGCAAAAAAAATCTAAAAAGAAGAATTGAGAATCCAAGATCTCCAGCATTTCAACCGCCTTACCTTACCAATTATGCTACGCGCTCATTTCGTACTGTTGCACGGAAACTAATTACACGGTATTCATGCGTTATCTTGAAACGTTGACCCCTTTTTTCTCCCATACGGCCCAAAAGTGTATCAAAGGGTTAAGAGAACATAAACTAGGGGTCACTACCTACCAACCCACCAACTCTCGAACGATTCGAGTTCCCCAGTTGGCACCCTCTCCCTGTAAGGTGCAATGTTAAGGATTTTGATTCTCATGAACAAGTGAAGACTATCTACAAGATTGATTGGAGGAACAAAGCATATATTTTCTCTAGCAAAGTGAAGAAACGTGTTATACATTGGTAACGGAGTATTGCACGGTGATTATTTAGGAAAATAAATAGACCATTTTAAAGATTATATTCTACGCTTTCTTTCTCTTTTTCCACGCACTCTCTCAAATCATTCTAGAGTTATGAGTTCCGGTGTAAATAATTCAGCTGTCTCTCGTAAATATTAACACAATTTTATAGAAACGAAAACAAAATAAAAAACCTTATTTTCAGAATTAGAACGCACTAAAAATACAGAACAGATTGTAACACTGTAATGTTTCCACTACATTCAATAATGCACAATTTTATACAAAATTTTATGTGAAATAGAAATCAAAGGGCAATTTATAATTTAACACAAAACTTCAGACCAAACTAGAAACAATTTCCCGATTTTTATCGACTTTGTATCATTGTACAAAGCATCTA
Organism: Acanthacorydalis orientalis; assembly: GCA_034766995.1. NCBI lineage: Eukaryota > Metazoa > Arthropoda > Insecta > Megaloptera > Corydalidae > Acanthacorydalis > Acanthacorydalis orientalis. The sequence goes on along the minus strand of CM068319.1, from coordinate 5,048,662 downwards.
TCGGTCGTTGCCGAAATAATTTATGAAACAAAATATCGTATTAACAGGTAACACTAGCTGTTCACCGAATTCCGAATCAACAGCGCCTTCTTATGGCGTTTCCGAAATCTACTTTCACTCACCGTTCGTATAACCGGCACACACTTTATCCAGAGTCACTTGTCCTTTAAAATCAGTCGGAACGGTCTCTAAGCAATCGTCGAAGCTGTGAAGAGGCAAAGTCGCGTACTGCAATAAATCACTCCGGTTTCCGTGTTCGGAAGTTAAACCCCAGCCAGGGATCTGAAAAGAAAAGTTTTCGGCATGAACATTAAAACTAAATGGTCCGTAAACATAGAGTGTAGATTTTAAATAAATTCGCCGTTAATCGACACAAATATTAAGAGAAAAATCGTGAAGAACGAATAACGAAAGGCATATGTACACTCGTTCATTATTATAAAAATGTATATGTTTTCATAATAATGAACGGCATAATGTCTCTAACCTATCGAGGTTCTCTTATCAACGTTAACTACCGGGATGTAACTGTCATTCGCACATTATTTCAATTGAAAACATTTAATGAAAAAATAACCTTACTTATGCCACTAATTCGTTATTATAAACATGAAAAACAGAAAAAAAACGAATTGGTAATAACGACGTGGTCATTCAGAAATGTACAATGATGTGATGAAATGTACAATTGAGATTAACAATGCGTAACATTATTTCATCTTTGCTCTAATAAATCATGTATTGGTTTTTTGGATATGCATTGTGGTTTTGAAGTCATGAAGATTTGTTGAATATACACAAAATCGTAATTTCGACTTTCGCATAGTCTCCACCCATAATAAACTCGCGGTGTGAGACGTTTTCCGTCAAAAAAATTGACACCAAATTCGAGACAACACGGCGATCTTGAATTGATTACTAACAACGAAACAGTACAATCATCAAAAACTTGAAAAATCAAATAACTTCAGGCGACATTCAGGCAGACTGACATTCGATACATCTATCTGAAAAAATATGTGGATACTTCCCATGTATATGAAAAATATCCAAACTGTTCATGTTAATGTTCATGATATTGATTTATAGTATTTTAAAGTATCCAACAATCAGTATGTAGTCGAATTTCATCAGCATGCGACCGACACGTGTCTTGTGTGAATGCACGCCGGTTCAGTGTGTGTAAAATAAAAGTATTCAACAATTAAAACAAAAGGGTGTTATTCATCCCGTATGCTAATAGAAACTTCGTAGTCGTACATACACTCAAAGAAAATGGATTTGTTTGGACAGAACACTCATATTCCATAAGGTGTTTGGTGTCAGTGAAGAAAAAGTACTTCTCCCAGCCGTTACCTGAATACAAAACAATTCATAAACGAAAAGGAAAATGGAAAACACCATCACAGTCTACTAACTAGAAACCTATCAGATTACAAAACTACTTAAATAAAATTAATGAAGACATAGTGTAAAAAAGAATAAGTAAACAAATTGAAAATGGGAACATATTCATCCACGACCAAATATTCCACGGTCACACAGCTTGTGAAACTAAAGCCGCCACACACGTTACGGCAGACTTGACAGGTTTGCCTGAACACGCGGACCTGCACAGGCAAACCGGAACGTGTGTATAACAAACTGCGCAGTTATTGCGACCTGTACAAAAACGAATCTTTTTTTCTGCCTGCGCAGGCGAGCAACCATACCGTAAGCCAGACCGTGCGTGCCAGCCGCTCCTTGTAATTTTTATTGTCTTTTCCTTTGTCATTTCTGGCTGGGAAAAATTTAAAAAAAATCGGTAATGGAAAAACTGTTAAAGAATTTATAGAGATATATAAATCTGAAGTATGTCTGTGGCAAGTAAAGAAAGAACAATATCATGACAGTCATAAAATTCCAAACCATTTTCTGCAACCCGTTTTGCGCGAGAAAATCTGTAATATTTTTTTTTTCTTGCGAATTCAAATCTGTTTGCTGAAAAGATTTTATCATATTACTGCGTAAGGGGAGCGCATTATTGTCCACAAATATATAATGCAAATTTCTAGGACCCCCTGTGACGTTTTGCGTATTTGTAATATGTAACTCTCTCTGCTCTGTATCTTTTAGTGAACACCTCCGCCTTAAATTCTTCCGTTAATACCGTCACGGTTTCAATGATAAGTTTTTGTGGTGCCAGCGAATGATTTTGTTTTCAGGACTCTGACACCACTTAATTTTATCGATATACAAAGAAACGAACCGTAAACTGTATCGGGATGATTAACTTACGGCGGTCGGAGTGTAAATAATATGTCATCACGTAACTTTTTTTAATTTTATTTCCCAAAAGTTTAACTATTGTAACATCACTGTCGTCGAATAAAAATGAATAGTTTGGTTAATATATTGAATCGGTAGAAAAATAATTGCAGTATATAACCTTCAAATTCATATACAAAACCGCAATTATTTTCTTACTGTCTAATACATTTTTGGTTTCCTCCTCTTGGTTATTAAAATTAAAACATGCGTATGAGTCTGGGGGCAGACCTCTTTATAACTGAAAATTGAAGTGATATGTCCTATGTTCTCCGAAAAACATAATAAGAATAAACATAAAGAAAATAAATTAAAATATCGATTTATAGAGCGGGTTTTTACATAAACCTTCGTTAGTAATATTTCTCATTACTCGCGTAGGTGAATTACGGTTATAAGTAAAATTATATTTTCTATTAAATTTAAACATTATTTAAAGTGGTTGTATTTAAAATTTCAATTTAATATAAAGGTCGCCTCGGATTAGCATCCGAATGAATTAATTAACATGTATTTTAAATAGGTACATGACAGTACCAAAATGTGCTGAAATAAATTGACACTTCGTATCCATTACAGCTAGGAGAACCACTAGGAGAACCGATTTTATTAAATTATCATATGTTTTCCTTCCTTTTCTGACATTAATTCTCAAATTTGTAATTTTTTTCACCATAGCATCTATTTGTGTCTGGTTCGATTTGTATCTTATTTGCACGAGCGTTAGAAAAATGTTGCGTTCAGAGTTAGCGTTTTTAAAACGCTCGCAAATATGAGCGTTTAAAAAGCACTTCTTTTCATCGTCTTACGCAGTTCGGACGCATGAATTCAGAAGGGTTGTTGGCGATACCTGTATGTATTTTAAGAAGGCGAAAAAAAATGAAAAAGTTCATCCTCTGATTGATTAAAGATATTTAAAAGGACTGTTTGTGGCTATTTATGATAATTGAAGGTTGTTTCCGGATGTTTTTAAGCTACTCCTGTTTGTAAATTGAAACATTTAATGAATTACTGAGAGTTGTTATCTACGATATTTTCCCAATTTGGGATTATTTTTGAGGTGACTTTCATCTACGTGTCCTCCTTCAAAATTCTGTTTGAAAAATTCGATAAACCTTTGTTATATGACAAACATCTCGATTCCACCTCCAAAATAGAACGTCCAGTATCAAATACCGCCATTTTCGTAAAGCTGTCTACCGTTATCTGCTGCACTTGTGATCAGTACCGATGTGCAACCAAGACCGACTGACAATTCGGCGTCATTCGGCGCTTTTTAAACGCCTACGCGAATGAAAACACCCCAGTTCCATATGTTCTATTTACTGCAACGCAAAACGCTCTGCGTTAGAAATGGATCGAGTTCTATATTTTTTACCGCGCGTTAAATAAATGCCGGCATGTGAAAAAAACGCTGAGTTTCCGTATGTTTTATTGAAAAGATGAAAAAAAGTGCGCGTTGTGATGCGTTTTTTTAACGCTCGTGCGAATGAGCCCTAAAAGTAAAAGTGAACTTCATTGTTATGTATTTTGATACAGGGATGATTCAAGGCGTGAGTGTGTGTGTGTGTTGTATGCGTGTTTGTGCTCGATTCCTCACCGTAGTGTTGACTCGAGTTTGGCCGTAGTGTACGAGTTAGTGTTGTAGTATTGTGTGATTTGCTTTTGTATGGTGTGAATGCCCGGAAATTTTCAAAATCGGGCACAGTTCGTAATGAAGTGCGTTTATAATATTGTCTAATTTTTATTTATAATATTATCTAATGCTGATTCAGCTTTTGATAAATGATCATATATTATGTATGTTATGCAAACAACATCATTCGCCTCACCATACAAACTTGTCATTAAAACCGTGTAAATATTTATGTAATATACCTGAAACAGAATAAAGAATCGTTTCTTGATTTTGTTCAGGTCGTAATTAACGCACAGTTTTTCACACACACGTTCCAGTTTGCCTGTGGAGGTCCGCATGTACGGGCAAACCTGTCCGGTCTACCGCAATGTGAGCGGCGGGGCGCGGTTTCTTAACAAACGTTTTGGTTTTGTTTATGCAGATCTGCCTGTTCTGACAACCTGTCAGGTCTACCGTAACGTGTGTGGCTGGCCTAATGAGTGTTCTTGCAAATCACCTTGATAAAAACGAACATGTAGTCATAGATTTATTTAATATTAATTGAAAAAATGTTTTGTTATGTATGTCAGAGCATACATCTGTATAAATTAATTAATACATCTTTTATAATCATATCTAACAAATCGAACATTCATAGTTAACATCAAAATCAGTAACTCGTAATAGATGGACATTTCCTTTAATGTACTTCAACGGACTGAAGTATTATGAAAACTTTCTTGTCCGTTTCTGACTGAATCTCGTTTAAATGTAGAGAACGAAAAACTAAGGCAGGGAATCAGTGACGTGTGGTGGATTTTAACGTCTGGAGCAGACATTCTTTATTCAATACTGAAGTGACTAATTAAGTAAATTAAAAAAACGGGCATTTGTGTGCGCTCATGTACACACGACAGAAGTGAAACTTTAATATTTTTATGTAGATGTAGGGAAAGGAGGATCGTTATAAATTACATTGGTTAAATAATATAAATAAGACATTTTATAATTAAATAGAGAAGAGTGCACTGCTATAAATTACATGTTTAATAATATAAAGGAGACATGTTATAGTGAAAAACAATTTTATCCCGATTAAACTTGTTCGTATTCTAAAAATGAGAGACAATCTGCTTACGATAACTAAAATGTGATATAAAAAGTTTTTGACTCAAATTTATCGAGAATTCTCGAGAATACTGCATCGACTGTAGTTCCTGATCTCGAAGTTGCTTCGTTAGGGTTATTTAAAATATTTAAATTCAATTTTTCACGGAGAAATTCAGTTAATGGTAGGGAAGCATCAGAAGAAAAGTTAACGTTAAGGTCTCCGCTCAAAATTATCAGCATTTTGTCATTTTCTAAACAATTTTAAAAAAATTGGCTTCTTCTCTCGAATCATATGCTGCATCTTTAACAATTAAATTAAAGGAATTATATGCAGAAGACACAGGGACTGCACATGGACTTAATTACAGAATTCTGCTTTGAACACAAACTCTCTTGCCTATAGTATTTTCTTCCATTATCATACCCCTGTCCCCTCATATCTTCGATCGAAATTAGGTTGCCGCTTAACTCTTCAAAAAGTTTATCAGTTAAGCCTTTGCCGGGAGTATTTAGCACAGGAGCGAATCCCATGAAATGCTCACGAATTTTAAACCCGCTATTGGCTTCGAACACAAATCTTATAAGAAGCGACACATCTACTCAACGTGACACTGATCCGGGGTGAAATTTATTATTATTGAATATTAATGAGAAATGTGTTACGTTCAATCAATGAACATCAGAGTTTTTTACTTGAGCTCAGAAACACAGCCCAAAACACATGAGCTACACGATTGAAACCTGTATCATGCATATAAAAATATGTAAAATTTTGTACATACGTTTCCTTTGTTGATCTCTGTCACATCGAAAATCGTTGAAGTGTAGTCGACACAAATTGGATGAATTAAATCCGATAATATAAAGACTTGATTTAGAACGAGAATCGCTATGTCTGCAGCAAAACCGGTCGACGCCCCTTTGTATTTATTTTCTATCAGTATCTCGACGACCTAAAAGCAATAATAATGATTATAAAATACTTCATAACAAATACAATATAATTTATAATCAGTTCATTCCCAATTCAATAGCATTTTTCAAACAAAAATTTCAAAATATTTCGTGCTCTCCTGTCAAGAACTGTGTATGTGTACCTAGCATATGAAAACTCTTGAAAAAAAGTTCAAAGTATATCCTGATAAAAACTTATGAAGAGGTCGTCGTAAACGTGTGCTAATTTCGTTATACATTTTCGATCAATTCACATAAAAGAAATCAATATAAAAAATTAAAAGTTTAGTATTGATTTTAAACTGAACAAATAAAAATGAATGAATTCCGTGACGATCGTTTGGGGGATCTTTCAAATTTATAGTCATATTGTTATTCAGTCACTGAACACATTAGTAAACAAAACTAATAGAAAAAATTATCAATACAAAATATTGCGGAACAAATTAATGTATCACATTTTCTCGTTATACAAATTTATATTAAAATTAATCAAAATATTATTTAGTGTTAAAAGTCGGAGCCAAAAAAACGTATTCACCCTGTTAACGAACCATTGATGTCTTAAGAGAGAAATCATTTAAATAAAACAGGATCGATCTGTGAACAAGAGCATCTACCCGACTTCTACAAGGAACTTTCATTATTCCATAACATCAAGTGGCTGTTTTTGCGCTTTCTCCTATACGAAAACTATACAAAACATATGTTCAATCAATATAATGGCGTTAATAAAATTGGATTTTCAATTTGAAATTGAGATACAGGCTAGTAACTTGAATATTTCTATGTAATAAAGAATAATGTTTATAAAGAGGCAGGCAACGTCAGGTTACCTATCGCTAATAAACTTATAAAGAGTTAAATAGTAATTTTCTGTATTGATCAGCATACATTGAACTGCACCACTTTACCACATTCAAAAAAGATTGACCACTGCGCTACTTCATTACTGACATTCGATTCCATCATTAAATGTTAACACAATTGCACAGGGATCGAGACAAGTTTCCATATACCGACTACGCTTACCGATCACTTGAACGTTTGGAAAAATCTACAGTATAAAAATCAACTTACATCTCTGTACTGTGCGAATTCGTCATTTTCATAATCCCAATCCCTGTAGATTTTTCCAGCAGCAACCGCATATAACCTTGGTTCCTGTTTCTCAAAACAATGCGCAGCTTAAATCACATAAAATGAATTAGACATTGTTACAAACCGTTAAATATTGCCCAGAAGTAAATAAAAAAGGAGTTATCGCTTCACGTTCAATATGAAAACTTTAATAATGTTAATTATTAAATATTTTTAATGTCTATTTGAAATCTGAAAACAATCAGTAAAAATAAAAACGCTTTTTCCAGAAATAAATTTCACACAATCATGGTCTCGTGTATGCCTGAAAACGGCCATATTTCAACAATCCAATACAAACTGATAAATTCTGATAGATGATTTTATAATCAAACAAATAATAACATTTTACATATCTTCTCTTTGTAATTTCTACGATGCCCGTAAGATGCTTCATATAATAAAACGTGTTAAAACAAAATCTTTTTTGACATATAACTTCTTCCTTCTGATGTACTATTTCCATGTAAGTATTTAAAATTATTATTTTTATAATTTCAATACGAATACAAACCTGTTATGACGAGTTTCGGACTCAATATCGAACCGCCGCATATATGACTATGTTTCTCGTTTCTCTTGATGTACAAACCAACGTGCCAAGGGAAATCGCCCAGTTCAGCCCTCTTCCCTTTTACTACAAACGGTGTCCATTTCGTGAATTTTATGCCACATACTAAAAATAATATAAATTGGTCTCTTTGTTTCAAAATGCACATAAAATCAATGACAGTAAACAATTTAGGTGATTATACAATTAAATATATATATATATATATATATATATATATATATATATATATATATATATATATATATTAGCGAGAATAAACGTGTGATTTAACACTGACAGAATCACTGAATAAGATAATTGGATGATTTTTTTATTACGCTCATACTACCATTAAGTCGTGTTGTAATAAAAGGCACTACGGCAAACGTCTAAAGTCCACTGCAGTATTATAAATGTTTTATTTTGGCACATAAATTTCTTCAGACTACTGTTTGCTACAAATATTTGATATACTCATTACTTATTTGATTATAATGATTTTTTTTAATAAAATTAAAAGATTATTACAAAAAACGGTAAATTAAAAAATATCACTGAAAATGTTAACATTCTTAGATTAATTCCACCATTAAAATTTTTAGTATTAATATTTTCATTAGAAATAGATATCAATGGGTTTCTTTGTATAATTTCACCTTTATATATATATATATATATATATATATATATATATATATATATATATAGAGAGAGAGAGAGAGAGAGAGAGATTTTAGAAATCTGTAATTATTATAAAATAAAATTTGCTATAAATGAATATTTTGAATCGAGTACACAGTAAATATTCTATAATTTTAAAATTAAGTCAAAAAGGTCCTTTTATATATTAATCAATGTACAAAATAACACAAATTCTATAGTAGTAAAATTAAACTTACTTGCTGAAAAAACTATAGAAATTAGTTTTTAAAAAATCAAAAACATTTTTTAACTACAAGTGCAGTAATTCAATCTCGAGATTAAAATAAATTACATTAAATTAGTTAGATCAGTATTGATTTGTTGCATTTTCCAAACACAACTAAACAGACAATCAGAATAATTTGTTATGGTTTAATCTCTACACCAGTTGTGGATCTTAATGAATGTGACTTTTGTACATGTTTCTTATTATATTTGCAAAGAATTCGATCATGGTAAATTTCATTCCGAGAACAAACATATTAATCAACAAACATATAATTCGATTAAATTGGATCAAAAATTATTTGTTACATTCTCCAAAGACAACTGAATAGATAATTGGAATAGTTTTTTATGCATTTAACCCCTACGGCAGTTATAGATCTTAATGAATGTGATTTTCGTGCATTTTTCTTATTATATTTGCAAAGAATTCGATCATGGTAAATTTTATTCCGAGAAAAAACGTACTGGTACACAAACACCAATTGTTTTTTTTTAAATTACAAATTTCAAGTATTCTAACGTTCCATTCTGACAATTCCTTTAAATTTATAAAACTATATCGAAATGAATACCTTTATTATTCAACATTGTAATAAAAGCAATTTGTGTGAAATTAGTAGACATTTATAGGAAAACAACGTTTTTTTTAATGTAATGTTTAAGATGATTTCTATTTAATGTTAATTAAAAAAGCTTGATTCTAGGTAATAGGCTAAAATATTCGACCTCTATAAATAACCTACAATAATCGGTAAACACAGTTCATTTCTTTTGTTTGAAACACGAACCTAACCTTATATCTATCATACTTAATTATTGATGTCGAATTAATTAAAAATCGAACAGAAATAAAATGAAAGTGATAAACACTTCAAATAAATAAACTGTTTACCTGGTTCACAGGTGAATAAGAATGGATAATTCCACGATCCATTTCGGCAACTCAATTCTTCATATGGTAAGAAATCACGATAATAAAAATGTTTGCACTTCACTTTTGCAACAGTGCCATTCGCCATCGGCTCGTCGCATGACGTTGTATTTCCACCGTAGAAGCAATCGATTTGCAATGATGTTGAGAAGAGTTCAGGACAGAATACTGTAAATCGATAAGATAATATATGAAACTATGAATTAAATTCCCTAAGGTTTATTACAATGATATATAAATAATAAAAGAGAAATTGAAATGTACAAGTAGAATTCAACTCACAAGAAAACCCAGTGATGAACACAAAAAAACATATTTTATTTAACGTCTGCAATCTGTTTTTTTTACATATCTGACAATTCTTACGGATTTAAATGGAAAACAAGAAGAAAAAAATAATTTCCTTGAATTTGTTGCAACATTTCTAAGAAAATTATATTTCAGACGAATTTCATAACACAGTGTACAAAATAATGCTTATGATCTGTAAAATATTTACCTGGCAAATCAAAAATTGACACCAATGATCGTTTAGTAAGACCGTAAGAGAAATGTGTGCTAACTGGATACACGCTATCGCTACATTATTATTATTATTGGTGTACTTTAAGCATTTATCGTCTACACTCTGAGATTGTCTGAACTATATTTATTTGTAACATGTATGATGTAAACACTACAATCGGTTTGTCCGAACTCGTACGTCACATTACAAAGGCACGAAATATTTATAACTTGCTTAACACCAACATAATGTGTGTTGTCGCTCTGCGATTTATATAATGGCTTAACATTAATAAATTGTGAAAAGTATAGTTTGTGAAACAATTTGGATTAACTCGAACAAAATATGACAAAAAAAAGTAAATGTAGACGTTTTAATAATTTCGCATTTATTTATGTTAAAATACTCTCAAAATCCTAATTTGTTCAGAGTTCTTAACAAATTTTCTTCATTAAAAACGACTTAAGGCGTGTTATATGACACCGACAGGATGCAGACAACATTCCTCCTCTGATAATTAGTATTCTCTTAAGAATTAATTTGTGATGATATACTTGTGAGATGTGTAACGATACTAAGTACAAATGTGTCGACACACCAAAATAATTGTATATAAGTGACAACGGAATAAATAAAAGTCAGTCTTTAACATAAATCTGTGTGAGCAGTTGTGGAGACTCGTACACTCGAGTCGAAATTCCTTTTTAAAAAGCTGCTACGACAAGCTCGAAACAATTAACACGTGGACACTATTGACACGTCACGTAAGATCACGTGAAAAGACTACGAGGGTGGTCCCAGAAGTACCCGACCCAACAAAGAATACACAAAAATTTTGGAAAAAAAAATATTTATTTTTCAACATAATCTCCTTTCAGCTCTATACACTTTTCCCAGCGTTGTTCAATAAGTTCGATACCCTTTTTATAATAAGAACTGTCTTGCTCCTCAAAATACCCATTAACTGCCGACATCACTTCTTCATCGTTGGGAAATCTTTGACCACTGAGCCATTTTTTCAAGTTTGGGAACAGAAATTAATCCGAGGGGGCTAAATCCGGCGAATAGGGTTCATGAGGTAGCAATTCAAACTTTAATTCATTAATTTTGGCCATTGCAATAACGGATTTGTGAGCCGGTGCATTGTCTTGATGAAACAACACTTTCTTCTTAGCCAAATGCGGCCGTTTTTGTTTGATTTCTTCGCTCAAACGTTGCAATAAGTTAACAGTTTTTCCTTTTTCAAGACAGTCAATGAGAATTATCCCACGCGCATCCCGAAAAACCGACGCCATGATCTTGCTTGCAGATGAAACGGTCTTCGTCTTCTTTGGAGCCGGTTCTCCCTTTTCAGTCCATTGTTTCGATTGTTCATTTGTCTCGGGTGTGAAGTGATGGACCCATGTTTTATCCATGGTTATGAAACCGCGCAAAAATTCTGCTTTGTCGCTGTGAAACTTCGCTAAACACTCAATTGAAACATCTTCACGACACTGTTTTTGCTCGAGTGTGAGCAAACGCGGCACCCATCTTGCACACAGCTCTCTCACGTCCAAATTTTCAGATAATATGCGATGTACCGCACTTTTTGAAATTCCTACTATGTCTGCTAGCTAGCGCACTTTCAGTCGACGATCACCCAGTACCGCTTTATGGATTTTCTTCACCATTTCTGGAGTCGTCATCTCATTTGGTCGACCACTGCGATGCTCGTCTTGGCAGCTCGTACGGCCTCGTTTAAACTCTGCTACCCAATATTTCATTGTTGTGAACGAAGTAGCAGACTCACCCAGATTAGAATCCAGTTCAGCTTTTATATTGGTCGGGCTGAGGCCTTTCAAATAAAAGTATTGTATCACGTAACGATGACCGATTTTCTCCATTTTCACAAATTCACTGAAAACGTTCACTATTGATGGCTGCCAAACAAATAATAAACAACGTGGTCTCCTCAAACTTGAAACATATGCTTTATAGATTGTGTACTTTCTAATACAGTGATATTTTTTAAACAACTACCGGCATCTATAAGTCAGGCCGGGTACTTCTGTGACCACCCTCGTATATGTGAGCGTTATTCTTTCATTGGTTTCAATGGCACCTATTCTGCTGGTGTCACTGCACGCACGTCACACATGACGCATGCAGCTCTTATCTCGACTAGTATTTTCTCGTTCTCACATTTTCCGTTTATGCACAGATTTCGTGACGTGATAACACGTTTGAATCAGTTGTCAATCGACATTTCAGTATTAAAAGTGTTTGAGATAAGTTGAAAATGTGTCGATTTGAATTGAAAATAGTGTAATCATGTTTTTTTTAATATATTTGTATTTTATTTAACTAATAAATGAAATTTTATTTATTTATTTTCCATTTAACTAATAAATGAAACATAATTGTATTTTATAGAAAGTAAGGTTATAGGCGTCAGACATGAATAAATAGTATTGTACATAAAACATACAAATGTAAAAAAAAGCAAGTTTAAGTTAGAAAATTAGCCGTTGCTCGACAGATGTGTAAATAAAAGGTTTGTACACAAAACATTTTTTAAATGATCAAAGGAAGACTGGTACTGGACTGGTACAAGAAGTTAGCAATAGAACTGTTATCAAATACGGTTCTAGGACAATTACCCTCTGGATAAAACTCTCCTGGACAGTAACCCCCTGTTAATAATCCCCGATTACAAAAAATTCCGACACTAACCGCCGTGTACCCCCTCCCCCGCCCGACATTAACTCACCGTGTAAGAATATAAACTCTTTTAAAAATATTTCCTTGACACAACAAACAATGGATATGTTGTCAGCAAAGTTCGACTTTGACTAGTCGATATATGTCCGATTTATAAGAATAAAATAAGATCATCTCCACTTACACATTTAGCCTCACCCTCACCCTCACACTTTTTTGACCAGGCCAAACAAAGATATACAGACCTGAGTAAAGATTCTACTTCGGACTTTGACTGGCGGCGGCCGAGCAAAGTCGGACTTTGCCTGGTCGTCGGACTCTTTCCACGACAAATACAAAAATCTATTATAATATTTATATGTTTTTAAATCATTTAGCATATGTTAAAATCACATTATTAACATGGTAATTCCAGTTTTTAAAATTAATTACTATACCAGAAAATCAAAGATATGGAAAAAAAACCTACGTTCATTCAAAAGGGTCATTGTCAAGTATCAATGCGTAATTAACAATATTAAACTACATTTCTTGTAAAAGATTGCAATATTTTAAATGAATTAATTTTCTCTCTGTCTATCTTAAAATGTGTATATTAGATTTTAATATAATTTTAAATAATAATATAAAAATACATTTTCTGTTAAAGATTTCAATATTTTAAAAGTAATTGATTTTTCTCCCTCTCTCTACCTCAAAATGTACATATTAGGTGTTAGTATAATTTTAAAATTGTATCCATATTTTTTTGTGTTAAATAATTTTTTGTTAAAATTTCTATTTTGACAAATTTACTTTAAAACATTTTTTTTGTCAAATAAATTTTTGTATCCATTGTTCGATGACATTTTTTCAGAAGTTTTTATTCTTATATTGGGGGTCAATGTGTAGAGAGTTTTTTACACGGAGGGTTAATGTCCAAAGTATTTTTACACGAGGGTTACTGTCTGATGAATTACGGACGGGGGGATAATGTCCGGAGGGTTTTTGTCCAGAGCGCAATTGTCCTGTTACGATTAAATACTTGCACTGTGAATGCACTAGTAATCTTCAAACAGATAAGTCGCAGAAATATTGAAGTTCATGATTTTCGAATAAAAATAGCTATGCACTTAAAAAGATACCGAGACAGTGACATTGAGAATTGTCTTTCTTCATGTGCGAGCGTATTGGGAAAACCATCCCATGAAATAACAAAAATGTCAGGAAAAGCCAGAACCACGCGCCGATTTTGTAAAATATATTATAAAAAAAATTCAAAAAATCTAGGCAGGACAATGGCAAAAAACTGTACTATAAAGTTGTGACATCTTGTAGAGACTGTACTGATTCACCTTTTCTCTGTTTGGAATGTTTTAATACAACACATTGCAATATGCGCGCATAATATATAAGCAGATATATATATATATATATATATATATATATATATATATATATATATATATATATATATATATATATATATGCTTAAATATTATGCGCGCTTAAAAGATGTTAACACGTTGAATGCCATGTGGGTCATCGGTGATCGGGATCACTAAGTTTGTTTGTAGAGCTACGAGGTCACCGGTGATCGGCGAAGCTAGGATTAGTAGAAACACATAATTTGTCACCGGTGATCGGCGAAGCCAGGATTAGTAGAAACACATAATTTGAGTAAATTTCAATGCTTTAACATTATCATCGGTACTACAATAGTGTGAAGAAATTAATGTAATATAGAACATAATAAAAACAGTTTTATTCATTTATATATATATATATATATATATATATATATATATATAAACATTATATATATATATATATATATATATATATATATAAATAAAGAAAATTATTTTTATATCTCCTTTATTACATTAATTTCTTCACACTATTGCAGTACCGATGATAATGTTAAAGCATTGAAATTTACTCAAATTATGTGTTTCTACTAATCCTGGCTTCGCCGATCACCGGTGACCTCGTAGCTCTACAAACAAACTTAGTGATCCGGATCACCGATGACCCACATGGCATTCAACGCGTTAACTTCTTTCAACTATCACAAAGCTATTGTTTCATTTTAAGAGAATTCGCCTGTAAACGCTGTTACTGATAATGAACAAAATGACAATGATGTAAAAACTAATAATACATACACAAAACATACTTTGCTAATATGAAATCGAATTCCAAAATTTTATATTTTAATTCATCTAATTCAATTATACCTTCTACCGATACGTGCTTTGTGCACCTTTCAATTATAAGAGAAAAAAAATGATCGTAGTAAATTCATAAGTCATAATGTGATACCTACCAAACAAAAAAAATGTTCAATTCGAAAGTGCGAATTATGTCAACTACCAAAATTTTTTTTGATATGATACGAATGTTTTGACAATTAGCTTAAAAACAACAAAAATCAAAAATAGCAACCGTATTTCTGAAATGAGCGATCAGTATATATTCGTTTACTTACATTCTGTTTTATTGTCGGTAGATAAAATCTGATTGATCTGAATTTGAGATGACGCCACTGAAAAAGAAATATTATAGTATAGTAATTTATAATATTATATTAAATATTACATATATATATATGTATATATATATTAATAACATATATTGTCTTTTCACTAAAATATATTTAGATTTCGTGTATACGATTGATACAAAAATGTCGTTTATATTATGTTAGGAAGAGAATCACTGCTATTGGATGAGGTTCGATATATCAACATATTTCTATGGTATATTCTATTTATTCATTCAGATCAGGATCACTTCTGACATTAATATATGACTTATATTGGATCAGTGTAAAAGTTCGTCTATCATTCGTATATGATATTGGGTAGTGTTAAGAGTGCCGAATGCCATTCATCGTGATTGAAATGTATTCATGTTTATATATCGTTTGAAAGGTGATAGTCGCAGCTGTCATGTGAGTGTCAGATACATTTCTGTCGATTGGATTTGTGTGTTAAATTTTTTTTGAATATGGACAACCAAAAAATACACTTAAGTTACATTATGTTGTTCGAATTTCGGAAAGGAGTAACCGTTTAACCCAAAAATATTTGGGATGTTTATTCGGACAATGCACCGTCATTTCCAATTGTGAACAAGTGGTTTCCTAATGTCGACTTGATGATTTTAACTTCGAAGGTCAATCCTACTTTCGAGATCGACGACGATGTTGTGCGAGCTTTAGTTGATAATAACTTACGAATTTCAACACAAGAGGTTGTCGAGACACTCAACGTTAACAGATCGACTGAATTTCAGCATTTAAAGAAGCTGGGGTTCATTTTGTAACGCGATACGTGAGTGCAGCACTCGTTATCTGAAAAAACGAGTTTGATCGCATCTCTTTTTTTACATGGACAACGTAACAGAGATGTGACCTTTTTTCGATCAGTTGGTGACTGGTGATGAGAAATAGATCCTGTACAACGATTTCTGGTGCAGACGGACGTGGATATAAGCGAATGAAAGAGCAGAACCAGTCGCCAAAATTGGCTTAGATCCGATGGAGGTGCAGCTGTGTGTTTGGTGGAATTGCAAAGGTGTTGTTTATTTTCAGATGTTCCCACGAGGCGAAACGATTACTAAGAAAAAGCACTGTTAACAAGTAACCAAATTGAGCTCAACAATTAAAGAAAAATGTCCGATTTTGGCCAATCGAAAGGGGGCCATCTTCCACCGCGACAAAGCAAAATCACATACTGCAAAACTGACTCTGCAAAAAACTGAACCAGTTGCAATGGGAAATCATGTCGCATCCACCGTATTCTACGGTCATTACACCTTCGGATTATCATTTGTTCCGATCGTTGCAGAACAATTTAAACGATAAAAAAATTTACACCGTACAGGCAGTCAGGAACCAACTTACCGGCTTTTTTTTCCGAAAAACCGCGAACGAGGCATTCAGAAACTGCCTGAGCGTTGAAAAATGATTGCAGAATACGATGGTGGATTCATCATTGATTAATAAAAGCGTTTTCTGCGAAAAATAATCACCCAAGTTTCAATTTCAAATCATATACAAACTTTTACACTGATCCAATATAAAACCATAAACAGAAATTATTTACCCAGAGATTAAACATCAACATTGTATTCAAAAAAAAACTCTGAACTGATTTCATGTTATTCCCATCGCAAGCGTTAAAAGACAAATATATCGACTTATCTTTTTCTGACAAGAAATAATAATCGATATCGAAAAGATTAACGACATTTCAAAACATATTCATTTTATCAATTTGAAATGTATGAATCTCAAAATACTAGAAAATATTTTTTTCTCACTACTTCTAGAACTAAGCATGCACACATCAATTATTATAATCTGATTTACTGAAATTTAGCTACATACAGCGTTTTTTTTTAAAAAAAAATAAAGTATGCAATGTTCGTTGTTTACATTTTGTTCAACTGAATTGTAAAAAATGAATATTCTTTTTAATATTCTAATAGGAATATAAAAAAGATATAAAGAGATACAAAAAAATTCAATTTATTGTTTAATTCTTAAAAAAAAGAACACAAAATTAGGAATAATGTGTGAAAATTAGCAGCAAAAAAACAACAGTACTTCTACTCAATTAGCTATTCTTTCAATTAACATAATATAAGATAAACCAGTCTATTATTTCACAAATGATTGACCGTTATCGTTCTTCTGGTTCTGTGAAGAATATCCATCAAGACAGTAGATCCCGGAAAACCACCGGCATAATCAATAATTCATTCTGATTAATAAAAGAGATCTCTTTGAAATCAACGATTTCAACTAAAAGTGAATCATGGTTGAATATTTTCGCCGTGTCTATCCGACGACAGGTTGTGTATGTTGATCTATCGTCATACAAAAGCGCGAAAAAGCCATTTATTTCTACCAAAAATAGGCTAGCAAGACTTGCGTTAGCGAATCTGTACAGAAATTAAAATGTTTTCAAATAGAAGTCTATGTGTTTGTACAATGAGTTGAAGTTTCATTGGAAGAGTTTGAATGGGCTAAACCGTATTTCGTGGTTAAACAGGGGAAGATAAATACGGGCTATTCCAGATGTGCAGAGAAGCAAGCAGGAGGCAATTTTATGGTTTAGAGATGTTTTTTACCTCAAAATCAAACTAATACTTATAATGAATGGGATAATGTACCAGATCACGTGTACAGATGTCCTTCTAAATGTTATTCTACCCGATTCTGAAGAAAATATTCCATTAAAGTGAACATTGCAACACGACAACAGTCCAAAAACCATTGCTGGAATCGTTCAAAAGCGGTTTGATTTAAACAAATTGGATATACTGAAATGACAATCCAAATGATGTGATTTTCGTCCCATAGAAAATCTATGAGAACTTCTATTTTGCTGGGTTCAGTAGGATAAATGCAAGAATAAGGAAATTTTTCTCCCCAAAGTTCAAATTGCTCGAAATAGCATCCACCAGAACAGAATAAACAATTCGGTCGAATCAATTCTTCGTGAGTGTTCATTATTTATAAAAAATAATAGGTGTATCACAAAATATACACTAAAGACCTTCGTAGGTATGAACTGAAAACATCAATATGCGGTATAAATGTTATTGTTTTGTCGCTGCCAAGTTCAACACATTATTTCTCATACTGTGATATTTTCTTAAAAAATTAAACACTAAATTGAATTGTTTGATATTTTCTTATAATTGGTACAAATTCCTTTTACAATAATAAAAAGGAACTGTATTCATATTTTACAAATTTATTTAACAAAGAGACCGTTGCGTGCTTTATTTTTTTCCGACACTGTATAAATTCTTCTGCATATCAAAATATCATTTGAACGGTTTTCCAATAGGGTCACAATTTTTTAAGAGGTTACATTTCACAGATGTCAAACTGATAGGTGTATTTTTTGACATTTGTTAAGTTTTGACAATGCCATTTTTAGTTACGGCCCGTAATACAACAAAACAACCCACTGAAATAATAAAATTTTATTACTAAAATGGTCGTTCTATTAAAAAATACATTTTGTAAATTGAGCAACATTTATTCTTGACATACTTATCTATCTGAATCAACAATTTTCCCATTAGTGAATAAATTTGAAAAGACTTGATCGGTTAAAGGAAAAGAAACACCGACAAGTGTCCGTATTGCTCGTTCTGAAAAAAAAAACATTGACTTGGTTCGCGAGTGTGTATCAGAAGAGCTAAGAATGTCAATTCCGTGATTTTTACAGCGATTGGGCGTTTCACAGACGACCCCAAGGTGTACTTTCCATAAAGATTTATTGCTGAAGGTTTATAAGCTTCAACTTATAAAAGAATTGAATCAATCATACCATTCAATGACTCGGATATTTCTTAACACATTGACACAAGGGAGTTTGGAGCCGCACTTTACGTGGCGACGGGAAGATTTCGCGTGTTTTGTTTCAATCGCGTTACGTTAGAAAAACTTACTACAGTTTTTAAAATAAATAATATTTTTCAGAGAAATTTTGAGGGATGTGGTAAATTAATTTGTCGCATGATAATCTGCACTTTTTAAAATACAATTATCAGAGGTTTTCAACTTTTGTTAAAAATAAAAAAATTAATTAATATTTACAGTGACGTGTCACAGTTAGTATTTCTTCTTTGTGTGATTTTCTTATTTGTACGATTATCTTATCAAACGCACTGGGATTATTTGATTATGACAAAGATAGAGATGTTTTCCGCCTCTGATTGCATTCAGAAGAAAAGGACCAAGCGTCGAATTTCTACCATATCGCTCTAATGTATATACAAGCTGCAGTATCAATAATCAAGAGATAAAAAAAAAGTTGAAAATATATATATATATACAATTATTTCGATCCTTGAAACTTCTATTTTGGTATTTTTGCAGAGAACTTGACCGATTTACAGTTTCTTTAAATTTATTATACATGAAAATCTCGATGACGCATTTTCGCGTCATCCGACGCCAATGTGTTAATTGTATACTGGTATAACATCGAGGTTTTTCTGAAAAAAGTCATTATTAGCGATGAAGCTCATTTTGAATTCTCTGGCTACGTTAACAAGTAAAATTGCCGAATGTGGAATGAAGAAAACCCGATGGTAATCGTTCAAAGTCACTGCAACCAGAAAGATCTGTTCGGTGCGCACTTATGTCCGATGGAATAATTCGTCCTTACTTTTTTGATAATCAGACTGGTAAAATGACTACTGCGAATGGAGAAAGATACCGAAATATGATAACCGATTTTTGTGTGCGGAATTGCATGATATTGATCTGGAGGACACGTGGTTTTAGTAAGACGGTACAACAAGCCACTCAGATGTTGACACAATTGATTTATTGAGGACGAAATTTTCTAGTCACGTTATTTCCAGAAATAGAGATATTATTTGGACACAGAGATCCTGTTATTTAACACCGCTGGACTACTGTTTTTGGGTCGCGTTAAAGGACAGGTGTACGCCAATAATCTTAAAATAATTTCCAACCTAAAAGATGAAATCCGAAGAGTAATTGGTGAGATAGATCTCCAGTAATGTAGGGATGGTATTGAAAGTTTTAAGAAAAGATTGGTTACTTGTATGAAATCGCACGGTGGTGATTTACACAACTAAGTTTTCATTAAAAAGTGACATAATCACCAACTGTTGCTCGCAGTAAAGAAACTTGAAATTTCAACGAAAATGTTGTTTTTTTTTCAAATTGAAAAAATGCATCCTTAGTCAAAAAGTCTGCACAATGACGATTAAATATCGGATATGCTAAATGTCTAGAAATGATAATCACACCGATCGTGTCATTGAATTGCGGTTAACCTCTTTCTTATCAACGTTATATTCTTGAATGTGGTCAACTAAATAGATTTCGAACAAATAGATGAAAGGAAACGAGAATGCATTTTATACGATAACAACATTTAATCTCTTATTATTTTTGTAATTCGTAATATAGAAGTTCAATTTATACAATTTTAAAAATACGTTCACTATGTTCTAGAATACTCATCTATAAAACACATTAAAAAGTTGTGTTTAATGCTTTAAGATTCCAGTTTTATATTCACTATACTATTCAAGCACTGTGAATAAATAGAGATTTACAAATGAATTGGCCGCTCATTAAGCAGAAGTTTGGTTGTAAATTCTTACTCATCGTCCGTACCGAGCATGTATTACACTCTCTGTTAATTATCGATTGTTTCATTCTTAACAGAAATATCTCAATGGGAACATTCTGAAGATAATCGATAAAATCAAAGTTTACACTGAAGACCTATTGGAATCCACGATTACATCCTTTTACGAGAGCGATAGGAACAAGTTTACAAAGTGACTGAGTACCGCTATATCGACAAACACAGCTGTATATTTATAATAAATAGAAAAGAATTTCCAAAAAAGATTTACTTTTCCTACTATTTGAAAACAGAGAATTACTTTCAATTACGAGAATTCAATTTGATCAATTCAATTTCAATTTGAGCGTAATTCAGAGAATTACGCTCAAATCCAATAAATTGAACTTTTGTATTTATTCTTTTACAATATTCAATCGATATACAATAAACATAGTTCATTATTATTTATATTACTTATAATTTTTAAACAACTATTCGAATCGAAATTTTACAACAATATAAGAAACTACAATAACGGCCGTGGATCATAATGCCCGCGACCATGAGACATGACACCTGATGATACTGTTAACTCGCCTATAGGTCATGTCAAGTCAAACCTGTTAATGCAACGAACATTATTTATATTTGATTACATTCCTATTTTCATAATATATTTTGTGTTCTTAAATTCGAAATTATTTTTAAAATTATCTATGGTCCCCTGCTACACTATGGATAATCTTCCACAAGTATTTTTTCGTCTTTTTATGATTTTTCTACAAATCTTTCATTAAAATCTATCTTCTACACACACACACATATATATATATATATATATATATATTACACGTTAGATGCGTGCAAAGATTTCAGTACTTTTTTAGTAAGTGTTCGTTTTATTTTCATAATAAATATATAAAAAACAATTCAATCGTCAAAATAGTTTTCCTGACTCTCTGTGATTTTCACCATCTTCAGGGCAATTTTCAGATTCCTTCGCCAAAAAAATACAGACTTGAAGGAAATGAAAACGTCAATTAATTTTCATATTACAAGCACAAATTTGCTGTCCAGTTAAAGAATTCTATATCAACCGAAATAAATTTATTTATGTACATTAATCAAAGAACTACGAATACTAAGGAAATGACGTATGCTTGTTGCAACAGACGACGAGTTCTATACTGAAAAGAAACAGAAAATATGTGCAGCAGTACTGAATACGTCATTTATATTGTCGCGCACTCATTATAAAATATATTCCAAAAGCACCCAAACGTGATCAATCAGATGTTTTACAATTGATGTTTAATTACAGTTTCAAAAAATGATCCTACCTGACGAAAATGAATCCGTTATCAAATATATAACAACAAACCAGTAACTGTAACTGTACACACAAGGCCACATTTTTTTTAAATTGTAGTCATAAGAACAATTCACTGCGAAACATAACACAAGATAAAATGTGTAAAAATATTAAACCGGCACAGAGCTGAGAGACGATCGTCATCAATCACGGTATCGTTTCGTTTAAACGATACGATTAATAAGATACCATTTTTACTATGTGTATTTTGTTAAAATTTATCATCATTCTTTATATAAACTTATCACGTTATCCTTGAAACAAATGCATCGTTTATGCGAAGGTCGATATGCCTTCCTCTCCGTCTTAGTATGAAATGCAGATGAACAGCCATGTAAGAAACGGTCGTTTTAATAGAATTTTTGTATGCGTCAGTTAGAAATCTGACTGATAAATTATTTTCTTTTATCGAATATTGTATTATACAGTGTCATCGAGGCACGTAAGTACTGATAAAAATGGCTGCGCAGTTTACAAACAATTTTAAAGTTGAATCTCATTTCTTATTCCATGGCACATATTTTAATATTTAAGTATTTTTCGAACAGATATAAATTTAAACTGTATTTTACATAAAATTAATTGAATCGCTGAAAGTGAAGTTTGTATCTATCTGAAATTGATAATATATCGGCAATGTATTTGTGCATTAAACTAACAAGTAGTCGCCTATTTACGATTTTCTTCACCAAAAAAAATAAATGAATGAAAGTTCAATACATAAAAAATATTCAGCATTTGGTTGGATATAATTTAGGTGTGACAATTATTCGAACCATCTAGATAGATTTTACTAAGTAAGCTATCGCTGCAAGTGTCATCAGACCAAAATATTAGGCTTGTAAATGATTTTTTTCTTAAACGATCATGGCTCTAAATTTTACATTTTAATTGTCTGGTAGATGATCTTTGGAATTAAGATTAGAAGTTTCAAGCGGGATTTCAAGAGTTCAATATGGGTGTGTGAAGGCGTATTTCGTAGGAAGGTGTTGAGATGCATAAAATATGAGATAAATTCTAAAAGAGCAGAAGAGGTTCGAAAATGCATTACGAATTCGTCGACTCGAAGCTGCCATCTTTTTTCGATATGTGATTCTTCAGTTATGCGCAAAAGAAGCAAAATTATACAAAATATTGGACGATATTTTCAGAGTTAAAATGTACCCCATTTTTTTATAAACATTAATTTTGTAAAAGAAGACATCTAATTAAATTGTATACCTAATATTATATAAATATACGAGTATATAACATTAAACACACACACACATATATATATACACACATATATATATATATATATATATATATATATATATATATATATATATATATATATTGGGTGTTGAAATTAATTCGTAGCGTTTGAACAGGGTGTGATTCATAAATATATTGTGCCTAGAGGAAATACTATTAATAATGCATTCTACATTAAAGTTATGAAGAGATTATTGTGACGCACTTCTAGATCGCGATCGCAAATTATAAGAAAACGATAGTTGGTTCTTGTTTTATGACAATGCACTTACCCATTCTGCACTGATTGAGAGCCATTCGTCATGAAACACGGTGTTGTTGAAATCAATCACCCGACTTGACAACAGGATACTCTTTTCTCTTCCTAAACTGAAATATGTTTTCAAAGGGAAACGATTTCAGCACGCAGAAGATATTAAAAAAATGTAACCGACGAATAGAAAGCAGTTTCTTCGGACCTTATCGGGTTCAATCGCCAGCTTGTTCATCTTTTCCATAATACCAACTGTAAATAGTTCTGAATACGAGTCATTGAGATGTAGAAGTCATAGATCATAGCGCGCAACAATCTTCAACGAACGGGCAAGCGTCGTAGCTATTTAAAGAAAATGTAAAGTTTATTACACTGTGCTGAAGACGATTTCAAAATAGCAAAACAAAAATCGAACGTCAGTAGTATTAACAAAACAGGAGCTATCTAAAAAGATTAAATAATAGTAACACTTCTTGCACAGAGAGAGTTTCTCGATGAAAAAAAATATTTTTTGTCTGATAGTATATATTTGGTTTACAATAATTTGATAATAAAATCTTTCAACAAGTTGAACATAGAGAGGATGATTTTATGATTCCAAACATCGTGTATACACATTTTGGAATGAATTTTATTTAATAGTCAAAATACTTTAAAAAAACGCCATCTTAGTTTCGCCATTTAAACCGTCCGTATCGAGTGTCCTTCAAAGTTATTGGAAAGATGGATTAGAAAAATCACATTTCTAGAAAATAGTAATCAAAAACAAAGAATCTTTTCAAACTATGAATGCAAATTATTTTGGAAATTGCATTGTTAATGCGTTATATTCAAAATAAATACTGAACGGTGAATATTGAAAAAATATTATCAACTAAGCGATTAAGTTGACTAAAAGCATTATCATTTTTATCGATAGAAAAACTTAACACAGTTTTTTCTGTTTCATAGTATTCAAGATGAATTTATAAAATATCATTTTCCTTGTTTTCTTAATGCTTCAGTTGTGCAATTAGTAATGTATTATAATAAATTATGTGCATTTATTCAAACCAATCATATGTGCTTTTTATTAAGATACTCCGTTTTCGTCTATTATATAAATTTCGTAGCTTACATTTATTGATTCATTCTACAATTATGAAATACGTTTAACAGTCAATTCATATGCATAACACATTTATCATTATTTTTCTGTTTATCGTAACCATGGTGCCTCTTTCGTTTAATCAAATCAGTACAGCTGAAATTTCAATTTTTCGATTTGAAGATTGACGTTAACGACGTATTGGAGTACCGATGAACCTCATATATATGTTTTCACGATCAATTCTATTTGGTCCATTAAAGGAAAAATGTCGATGAAATGAAATTCATTAGATTCACATCTAACGAACATGAAGATGTATCGAAGGAAGAAGCGATTTCCAAAATCCGTTGCGAATGTCGTTACTAGTGCCGTTCCTAGTAATTTATCCATCCAATAATCATCACTGGGACAAAACAATCGTTTCTCAACTAGTAAAAGAGACACAATTAATCAAATTATTTCGTTTCGTTGTCTTCTGTATATTGAATTACAAATCTAAAACATTGTTATTTTTTATCTTAATATATAGTAAAGTCTTCATTTAAATTTAGATTACTATGCAGAGATTATTATAATTAACAGACTTTTTAACAACATCACAATCAAATCGTTTGGATTTTTATATAGTATTATAATATATTTCGAGGGAATTTTTGAAGACAAAGTTTTATTAACAAATATTGTTAATAAAACTAAAATGCTAGTTAAAATAAATTAAGATCAATTGAGGCTAGGTCACAGCTGGCAAAGACTGATCAGGCAACGTCGATATTAAGTTAAGTAAATATAGATCAGAATCGTGTGTGTTTTACTATCAACACGACATAAAAACGATGTCTGACATACATACATCGTATTTTTTTAAAAAGGCCAATCATCCAGTATCACTATGCTTAACATAGCTTGGTTTTATCTGACCTGATCTTACTTGTTTATCGAATTATCGCAATTCGTATTATAGCATTCAAAAAAAAAAAATAATACTGAAGGTGATTTATGTAAGTTTACTCTTGATGTATATTGATGAAATTACGTTAAATTGCGGCCAGCTCTTTAAGGCCTTATTCGCACGAGCGTTAAAAAAACGATGCGTTTAGAGTTAGCGTTAGCGCTTTTAAAACGCCCGCAGATATAATGTTCATACGAGCGTTTAAAAATCACTTCTTTTCATCACTTTCGGACGCATGAATTCAGAAGAGTTGTTGACAATAGCTGTATGTGTTTTAAGAAGGCGAAAAAAAATATGAAAAAGTTCTGTGTGCATCCTCTGAATGATCAACGATACCAGAAAGGACAGTTTGCGGCCATTTATGATGATTGAACGTTGTATCCGGATGTTTTTCCGCTACTCCAGTATAAAAATCGAAACATTTAATGAATTACTGAGAGTTGTTATCTACGATATTTTCCCATTTTGGGATTATTTTTGAGGTGACTTTCATCTACGTGTCCTCCTTCAAAATTCTGTTTGAAAAATTCGGTAAACCTTTGTTATATGACAAACATCTCGATTCCACCTCCAAAATAAGACGTCCAGTATCAAATACCGCCATTTTCGTAAACGCTGTCTGCCGTTATCTGCTGTACTTGTGATCAGTACCGACGTGCAAGCAAGACCGACCTACAAATTCGGCGTCATTCGGCGCTTTTTAAACCCCCATGCGAATTAAAACACCCCCCACTTCCATATGTTCTGTTTACTGCAACGCCAAACGCTCGGCGTTAGAAATGGATCGAGCTCTATATTTTTTACCGCACGTTAAATAAACGCCGGCATGTGAAAAGATACATCGAGTTCATATGTTTTAGTGAAAAAATGAAAAAAGGCGCGCGTTGATGCGTTTTCTAGCGCTCGTGCGAATAATGCCTTAGAGTAGTGTACTTTCATTAATACTAATTTAATGCCGACTTAATTCCATAACGTCAAATGACTGAAACGATATTTATAGACAGAAACTACTGCAGTGGAAGAGCTCTACTTTAAATAGAACAGGTAACAATTATATAAAAAGATATTTTTTTTTTGAGTATCAAAATGAAACCGCATCAATTATATTACCATATATTATCATAAACAAAATTAAGTATTTATACAAAGCAGATTTTTCCGACATATGTGGGATTATGGCACTGATTTCAATTCCTATATAATCTACCTCCATTATTATAATATCGGCTGATTTATGAATAAGCCCCGATGTCTACAAAATATTAATAACGAAAATTAAGGATTACTTCGTATTCCATAAAAAGTCATTAAATAAATCTGAATTGGCACAAATGAAATAAAAAGTAAGTTGCCGTTCAAACTATTATTCTTTTAAAAATTCTCTTTATATATTCACGGTACATTGCAACTCTACTTATTTTAAATTAATTTGTTCTTACTCGAACATTTAAAGAATATTACTCTGTACAAATAAAGCACTTTGAACTACGAGGACTGATAATTAAATTCTCGGAATGAATAATTTCATTATATAATGACATAATTATGCATTGTTCATTCTTTACATAATGAATAATAAAATTCTTTATATAAATTGTCATTGTTCATTCTTTATATAATGAATTATATGATAGTTATTTCCAAAATATTTTCTTTTGAAGTGTATCCAATTTTCCATTCGTCTTCTTCACGGGTTGTGAAATTGCTAGAACCCCTTTGTTTACTATGCTGCGCCGTGAGGCTATTATGGTTTTTCGAAGATCTCCATTCGATACAAAACGCTCCCCTTTCAGTTTTTTTTTTTGAGTAGTAGAAATAAAATAGAACGCCATCCCGTTAATGAAATGATCAGTCCACGTATATAACCCAACAATGACTGTAAATTGACTTTACTGAATGATATAGCTGGACATTCGATTTTTATATTTCGGCTCAAAAATGAACAATTCAAATCAACAAGCAATTAAGATTATTACAAATGAACAATTGAACTTTGATATTTTTTCGAGACCACGGACGAAAAACTAACTTTCACAAAGAAACTGACAAAATATAAAAATAGATTGATGTCTTCAAGTTTTTGCTAGATTAAGAACATACAAACGATCAGAAAAGAATCAAGTATCGAGAGAAACTGCATGTCAATTGAAGAAAAATAACAGCAACCGCCTTTCAATCATGGAAACAGATTCTTCTTATATCGACCCAAAGATGACAGACACGCAAAACTGAAGGCCGTAGTATAAAATAAGAATAGTGATTTGAAGGAAAATGATAAGAGGATTAATTGCTATTCATGTTTGTATATTCGAGCCGCGCGTGTCATGAGTCACAGCATTTGTCATTTATTTCTTTGCAGGCGACTAATTGTATCGTTTCAGAAAAATGTACTTATTGTAATATTTATCTGTTCTTATTTTCCTGTCTGTCCTTTAATCATTTTTTGTAATTTACTAATTTAGATTCTAAAATGTCAAGATGTATCATTCCGTAAAAAAAGAACAACTGAGTACCGAAAGCTGCAATTAATGAAAACTACTGTAAACGATTAAGAATATCTAACTTGGAGCGTTTAAATTCTCTAAAGACACTAATTGAAACACAACATCTGACTTTTAGTTAATTGTAAATATTTTCTCAGAGCCAAAAATGCATATTTAAATTAAATTTATAGACTTTCGACAACAATAGCAACAAATAATTTACTTTAGGATTAACAAATATTACTTACTTTCTAAATAACGTCTTAATAGTTAATTCATATAAAATAGTATATTTACCGAAGTATATTGTTCGGGTATTGTAAATATCTATAACATTTCTTAATCGAGTCAACTGTAATAAGTTTATTCTGGAGGTATTCTCTTTTCCTTTTATCACATCTCCAAATGGCACCTAAAAAACACACATAATAGCAATTCTATAATTGCAGTTTAATCAGAGCGTAATTACTTTAACTAATACTGGCATCTGATAATTATAATGAACAGAATTTATTGACTTATCGTACCGTTATTTACAATCAGTAACATTTTCTCCATTTTTATTTTATTCTTTATGTAAGCAAAAGCCGAGAAAAAGTATATAAAGATTTTCAAACAGGCAAAGTTCAAAAAATATTCCTTGGAACGAAATAGTTACAGATCGTATACAATTACTGCTGCAAGAAGTACATAAAACACTCAATAAATGATGTATAGTAAACTATTTTTCTATTATATTATTAGAATTTAACGGATCAGGTCTTGTTCTCAATACAATTATTTCTATTACATACTCATACATTATATACACAGATTGCTTAGGGTGTGGTGTGATTGATTTTTTTTAAAAAAATTCCTGATCGCCATCATTTGTTTAGTGGTTGCGTTATGAAGCTCGACATTCCATTTATAACCAACAAATATTTCAATGTGATAGCTTATCTGCGTCATTATTTTTAACGTTAAATGTGGCAGAACTGTATCTACGCTCGTTGAAATACTATGGAACAAAGAACCATTATTATATTTTGTAGAAGAAATTTTATACTGGAATAAGTAAAAGCATTGTACATCAAATTGTGGCCAAGAATTAGGGCAAATGGAAGGTCTGTGCACGATATGTACCGCACACGTTAACAGAAGCTCAAGAAAATGTTAGAGTGGATCACTACAAACACAGGCTAAGAGCGGCCGATATTGATGCGGATTTCATGAAAAACATAGTAACAGGTGACGAAACGTAGTGTGTTTAATATGAGCTACTCACAAAGCCTCAGTGTGAAATAACAAAGTCCTGAAGAGACAAATCCAAAGAACTTAAAATAGGAAGGGGGTGAGTTGAGGATGAGGTCTCCTTCCCGGGAGGTTAGCGATCAAAGCGAGAAGTTGAAGGAACCCCCTGGCATATATATATATATATATATATATATATATATATATATATATATATATATATATATATATATATATAGAATATTACAGAAAACGCCCGGACACTTGCGCCTGCAACTACTCGCACATACCAGCTGCGCTGGAAGACTTCCACACATTATACATGGCGCAACACATCGACAGACACTAATGACGTTTCGCGCGTCCTTAAGTCACTTCTTGTCCCGAGGTTGACATGTACAATCGCATGGCTTCTTGTATGGCGCTTAGCGAGGACAGTCGCATCTTTGTAAAGTTTGTGCACTTCTGTAAATAAACATCTTACTGTTATTTTGGAAGTGTCGTTTGGATTATTTAACTGTGCTGCAGCCCCCTTTGTTTCCACAACACTATATGGAGGATCATGCCTCATGCACGCCCGAATCACACACACGCACACGCAACTATATACGCACTTCCGAGTGAAATTCCGATCACAGCCTTAACGAAATTCAAAGCGACATCACCAGAAGATTCTAGAAGCTATTCACGCGGCCGCATGCTGTGCCATGTGCTGAGGATTTAGACGCCCGGTGAGCAATAATCTACGCAATCACTCGAAGTGACAAGAACTTTCGTTTGTATTTTTCGCCCAAAACCTAATACCAGTGGTGCATTGCATAACACGTTGCACTGCACCAGTGAATTAAAGAGCAGATCCGGTGCAAATTGATTTCGTAGCATTTGCGAGTAAAACAAACAAGTGAGCTGTAAAAACAATATCAATTTCAATTTCCAGGACGAATACGGGAATTCCGGCAACGGAGAAACGGGTGCGATCGACAAATAAATGACGCCCCTACGACAAACATCACCACATGCCACAGACTTCGTTGTAGTGCGCGTTCTCCCTCACTACTCGAAGGACCCTGAAAGGCGATTCCGTATAACAGATAGGAGTTTCGAAGCCTCGGACGTCACGACAGATGCGACGATATCCGGGTACATACTGGGAGCATTGGACTCGTGATATACTACCGAGGTACGCGAAATGATGCCAAACTTAACGATTACTACGACGTACTAAAAACAGAGCACATTTGACGCCTCATCCTTCACACAAGGACAGAAAATAAGACATCTAATGGAACATAAGGAGATATGCGACAGGTAACGCTCGCAATTTTTGCGCACTTAAGTGTCCTCGGAAGTGCTGCGGTATTAGATAACATTCATTCTACGGAAACTGTAGATGGGACGACTGCCACACAACATGCAGGTCATGCTAGCAACACAAAAGGCTGGCCTTGATAGAGTTGCTTATTTCACCGACACCATTGCAGATTCGTCTAACTCCCGGTCGACTATCTTCGAGACTACGGGACACAACATTAAGACAATCATAAATATCAAAAATGCAGAAAGTGGTACTCTGCTTACATCAAAAGTTCTCTACCATAGACTGCGGACACCGTAACCACTCACCGACGAGGAGATCCCGGTCTACCGACCGACAGAGTAGCTTGGGGTCAAAGATCATACAAACTTGGTCACAGTCAGAAATGAATATGCTGGTACCTGTGGCGGTTTGGACAGACAGCCAAGATATGCGAGGCTCGTTGTTCTTTTTCGGCGAGGAACTCTACAGGAAATCACTGATGGTGGCCAACAATACCAGCTCAATATCAAGCCACCTGTTTATCACCCACCAACATACCAATGTCTAATTTCTGGTCGACACAGGCGCCGACAGCTGCGTATATTCACGGAATGTAATTCGGGGACATCGCGAGAAGAAGACATACGAGTTCTCTGCGACCAATAGGATACGCACCTCAACTTGTGCCCCACTCACGCTGACATTGAACGTGGCACTCTGTCGCGACTTCACGTGGAGGTTCACCATCACTGACGTTTATAAGCCGATAACTGGCGTTGATTCTTTAGCCCACTTGGGCCTTTGGCTTATTTACCGATAATTGAGTCGATAAATGTACATATATATATATATATATATATATATATAAATATAAATATATATATATATAATCAAGAACCAACGCCTTCTCGACCAACCAATACGCTTCTCAACCCCAGAGCATCTCAGAGCAAGTACGATTCTATCCATTAAAACTGCGTTGGGCACATCGTCGTACCATAACTTTCTACAATAGTTCATGCATATAACACTTCTGAATGGTGCATTGAGAGAGGCTCGGCACACAACCGAATACCACATTAGGATGACACCAGAATCACCAATCTCACAAAAACCTCAGAAACTCAGACCTTAGAATTGCCCGGTGGCAAAGAAGGAGTTCGAAAATATGATACGCTTTAGGATCGCTCGATCATCCGAGAGCTGTTTGCTTTCCCCGGTATATATATATATATATATATATATATATATATATATATATATATATATATACATATATATATTTGTTAGTCAGGAAGTTTTCGGGCATGTAGATCGTTCAATAATGTGCCTTAGACGATATAACAACAAGAACAATGACAGAGTAACAAGCAAGTGATCGTATGGCGAGTATAGAGACACACAGCTATTTGTTGATAATGTTAATGTTTATAATTATTATTGAATAAAACCTAGTGAAACGAACCAGTTTTATTAAAAATTGATAGTGTGCTATCATATATATATATATATATATATATATATATATATATATATAAATACATATATATATATATATATATATATATATATATATATATATATATATATATATATATATATATATATATATTTGTGCATGATAAAATCGCCATCGAAAAGCACATAATTAAAAATCATCAATTATCATTCATTGAGAATTTTTTATTAGAAAAATATGAACGGTAAGTGGATTGAAAGTATTTGTGTGTTCTTAGTGTTACAACTGTATCGTGATTAATATTTTTTCACAATTACTGTATGTCATTTTTTCGTGAATAAAAAGACATAAGATTTTTTTTATTATTAATTGGCTGTAGTTGATAACTGATTTAACAGAGATTTTCGATGTTATTATTAACAACTAATAATTTAACTGAACAAATTATTTTACTTGTATTTGCTTCAATAAATAATACAATCATGTAATCTGGTATTACATGATTTATTTCGTAAACGAAAAACATTGCAATTGACTTTTTTAACTAAGCAGTACTGATACTCCAATTCAATACAACTCATAATTAACTGATACATT
The DNA here is from genome assembly GCA_034766995.1 of Acanthacorydalis orientalis. Classification (NCBI taxonomy): domain Eukaryota; kingdom Metazoa; phylum Arthropoda; class Insecta; order Megaloptera; family Corydalidae; genus Acanthacorydalis; species Acanthacorydalis orientalis. The sequence continues at coordinate 5,015,804 of CM068319.1, read as the reverse complement.
AATCAAATTTAAAACAATCTTTTGATAGAATAAATATATGACTTACTGTTCCAGTCAAATCAGTTGGGCGTAGAAAACTAAATGATAACCTTTTCACATCCAAACAAATGGGCAGAACGTGTTTTGAAATTATCAAATCTTTCTCTAGAATGAAAATTGCGACTTTTAAGTAAAATCCGACTTGTATTGCATCATTGATCTGAAAGGAAAAGAAAAAAATAAACTTTTTGTATATATATAAATAAATATATCTATATGTATATATACATATATATATATATATATATATATATATATATATATATATATATATATATATAAAGGTGATTCAATTTAGGACCCCAGATGAAATTATTAAAGAAAGAGCAAAAATTAAGAAAATCATGTTATTTTTTATTCAGTATTTTAATACAATTAAATACAATTATGTATGAAAGATTACATCGTTCAAATGGCCACCGAGGCTCTTGTGGCATAACGTGATGCGTTAGTTATATGACACCCACAGGATGGAGACAACATTTGTCCTCTGATAACATATTAACACCTACAGTATGCAGACAACATTCCTCTGATAAAGTATTGACACCTGCAGGATGCAGACGACATTATTCAACTGATAATTAGTATTTTCCTAATAATTAATTGTAATATATACTTGTGAGATTTGTAACGACACTAAGTGCAGACGTGTCGACTCACCAATTTAATTGTATATAAACGGTAACAAAATTAATAAAGTTCAGTCTTAAACATAAAACTGTTGTGAGCAGACGTTAGACTCGTGTCTTCAAGTCAGTTTAAGCTTTTTAAAAACTTAAATTGCCGATCCCGAAATATAATTCGCTTATCATAATTTTCGATCACATCACGGCACAACGCAGACTTTTGTCAGCTATTTCGCGTCATACTTCCTGCTTCAACTAAGAAACCGTGTTCGGTTTGTTCTCGTAGACTCTGCTCTTCAAATAATCACAACGAAGGAAATCTAGAGGAGTTAAATCGCATGATCTCTGATGATCTCAATGGACGTCGCCGTTTCGTGAGATCATGCGGCCTGGAAATTTTGTGTGCAGTAACCCGATTGTTTCTACTGCTGTGTGACTAGTGGGGCACTGTCTTGTTGAAATCAGAAATCCTCGACGTCTATATCTTCCAATTAGTTCCACAAAAATTTAGTATCGTGCTCCGATAATGAACATCATTGATTGTAACAGTGTTTTCCTTATCATCTCGTGCTATTTAAAACTTGTAAGCGTGTAAGTGCAAATCGTTTGTCAAAATTCGCTCCGTAGTGGAATATGAAAGAATCAATTGCTGAGATCGACGACGTATCGATGTGCTTGGTTCCTCGGACACACTTTCACGAATTATGGAAATATTCTCGTCCAAGAGAACCGCACGAGCATGATGAGGTGTTTTGATATTAACTACTGATCCAGTTTGTTCGAATTTCTTGATCAAATTCCAAATTGTGTGCACATATAATCGATTTTGTTTAGCAAAATATTCACGTAGAGTGCAGTGTGCACTTTTCCTCAAACACCTATTTTTATTATAGGCTACGATGATTTTAACCCACTGTTCTATCATGTATTGTTCCATGATTAATTTTGTATACTTTTCTATTCTACAAAAACAACTTTAATATTTTCAAATACTTTAACGTTTGAAAACTACTCACTCACTGTCAAATAGAAAATCACCTTGAATCACACATTATATATATATATATATATATATATATATATATATATATATATATATATTTATATATAAATATATATATATATATATATATATTAACATAGCGACAAGTATTCTCGAACTAGATAGGAAGGAATATAAATATTAAAAAAAAAACAAGAACTTAATATTTTTTTATATAATACACTTTAATTTTAAAATATTTTTATAGCGCTTAATTATCGATTTTATACCTTCATAAAAATTATCTTCAGATTTTTTTTAAAAGTGGTGTGTTAGCGCTGTTTTGGCTAATTGTCATCATTAACACGTTGTTCATATAAATCTTTTTCAAATTAGCAAAAAGATAATAACTGCAAGGAGTCATGTCTGGACTATAGGATGGGTAAACAAGTTCTTCAAATCCACACTCTCGAATAATAACTTAAGAAACAGTAGCGGTGTAAACTGGTGCATTATCCTACACCAAGCGCACTTTTTTTGTTAGTTTTTCACGAGGAGTTAGGTAGACGTTATCTTGAAATTTATGCAAAAAAATTGATAAGTAGTGTCGGAGTCACTGCCGCTGAGGTTTTGGGCGGAAAACGTCTTACCTAAGCGATGTCGTTCGGGCGTAGTGTTTGTAGGATTGGTAAGAAAGAAACGAGCACGACAAACGTGCGTGTCTTTTTAATTCATTTCTCACAATGCTGACTAATTTGTAAAGTTTTGTTAAAGACAGGACAATGGTACGAGTAGTACGATATTTAAGACTTACATGCTACACTTATATCTCTAGAGAACATTAAGTCTACAGTGGTATATTTTAAAGTTGTGATGTCAGTTGGATCCGTGGCCAAGACCGATCTAAACTTGTCGTTCAGAAAATGTTTCAAACGATCGTTCGACGCATCAATGTTAAAGTCCCCGGTGAGCAGAAGCGGTATTTTTGGGGTCGCATTGCCAGTCGTTAACTATTGTTCTGACATGCTCTGTGTAGTAAAGCATTAGTTGAAAAAGAAACATCTCGATATAGTTGAGTGGTGCCTGTTGGACGAATGTAGACTGACACTAGAACGAATTTAAATCGGGTAGGCATTTCAACTTCCACTAGTACACCTTCGTCAACATGAACATCCTATAAACAATTGAATCCAGAATACTTGGGTATCGGCGGTCGTCGAACGGGTCTAGCGACATGAGCCCTGCACGTTTATTGATTCTTGAAGACTGCCATGCTACGCTTCTAGCCAGTGCCACGACTCGTACTGGGCTGTGGGTCACCGCAGGCATTGCCGTGTCTGTTGCACTCTTTGGACTTAATGTGTTTAAAGCCGGGTATGTCAACGATTTTATCTCTATCCATCCAAGTCTCCGTGAGTGCCAAGTAGTCGGACCGTAAAGTGACTGGGTCGCTGCTCAAGTCAAAGTTGTGTGCCACCAAACTTTTAATGTTATACGTGCACACCATGAAAGACTCCATTTTGTCATCATCATCACCGTCGTTGTCGTAGTCAGTAAAGTATTAATGGAATCCACAGAATTTTTCAACGTCCGTTGTTATCGTGTATAATTGGCTTCAGAGGATACGCGAAATCGTTAATTTTACTCAACGATGGCACCTTTCTTTACTTTACTAATTTATAGAAGTTTGAGCATAATATGAATTTTTGAACGTCTTGATCTCAAAATTCCTGTTGTAAAAATTACAACATAGCTGCATTTGGCAGTTTTTAAGTTTTTTTGAACCGTATGCGGTCTCAAACTCCACAAACAGAACCCAACTTGTTGCCATAAAATGTATTTTCAAAGTGCTCCGTCACCAGACCCCAATTGGTTTTAAACGTTAAATCTCGCTTCTTAAACGCGACACCTGCTTCTGTTTCGTCGCATTCCATCGGTTTCGTCTCACTGTCGACATCTATTCCCTGTGAACTTGCATCAGGCGATGCAGCGTTCGCGTGACTGTTGTTCGCCTCAACTCGTCGACGCTGCCACAACCTCCACATTCGTTCTGCTACTGTCATAGGAACTTTTTTGGATTCCTCATTTAGTCTTCTTTCGCTTTGTAACCGTTTACGATACTTATTTTCTTTCTTGTTTTGAAGATATTTGACATTTTTAAACGTTTAGAGAAAATTAGTTCAGTTTCAACAACGTATCAGTGTATATCTTTTCAATTTCTTTCACTATTTTCAATGTTAGTATTTTATTTTATAGAAATTGTCCATCTCTGTCAAACGATACCTCAACAACATCCTACACGCACGCACTCTTCAGCTACATTAACCGACAATGTTCCACTACAATTTGGCGAAAATGTTGTGGCGGTCTGTGACGTCACGTGCTTAAGGTTAACAATGTGTAACATTCATACATCTTCGCTCTATTAATCCATGTATTGCTTATTTGGATATGCGTTATAGTTTTAATGTTATTAAGATTTGTTGAATAGACATAAAATCGTAACATTGACTTTCGAATAGTCTCCACCCATATTTAACCCGCGGTGTAAGACGTTTTCCGTCAAAAACGGAGTACATTTTATAATATAGTCCTTGTGACTTTCAATTCTGAACCAACTGAGTCTCGCGAGAACCAATAATGTTTCTGTGCCATACATTAATATTTTTAATTAATGAAATTTTTTGATGACTTACAATAACTTCTTGCGCATGCTCGTTCAAGCTGCTGTTCCAATTAGAATTTCCAACTCTAACTACATAGAAGGTCTGATTAGCTCTTGTTTCATTCACATTTTGGTAGCAGTATACATCTGAAACAGTAATAAAGGTACTGGCATAAATATACACGACCGTACGCACGCTGATAAAAAAATGTATGTGTGCGAGGCCACGCGCGGTTGAAGTGAAACTTCCGAGCTGTAAATAAAGAATATTTTTTTAAAAATATTTCTTTCCTGGTAAACTCCATTTTACGAGGAAACAATACTCTGGCTATACATTTAATATGAGTACAAATTTTGTGCCATGCGTTTAGAGCGACAATTTGAATTTGCCGCCGTGTAATACGCACGTTATGTTAGGTGTTTTCGATATGTACACTGAACTTACTCTTGAATTTTATGACTTTACTCTGACTTTCTTACTCTGAACTTGTTTTTATCGAACAACATAGAGTAAGGTTAGAGTAAATCATATGAATACTGTCAAGTTTGGGTGATTTGTTTATTCGATAGCGATTATCACTGATAAAGACTCTCGAGTTAGACAGAGATGCTCGCGTTACTCTAGCAAAAAGCTAGAGTTAGTTCAGAGTAACAAATCTCCTGTCCTGAATTTACTCTAAACTGTTCGATGAAAATCTCGAATAAGTTCAGAGTACATATCGAACAGAAAAGTGTAAAATTTCTTACTCCGAGTAAGTTCAGTGTACATATTGTCTGTTAGATACTGAACTGAATAAATACCGTGTTCGGCAATGGATTTGAATGCGGCGTGATGCATTCACTGTCGAACAGTTCATTATCAGTCGTCGATTACTTTTCTGTTGGACACAACAGTTTTAAGTTGTTCCAGTGTAACATAACACACGCAGCGTTAATAGACTGCAGATATTATTTCTACATAACTAAATGCTGCATCATCATAATTTAAAAATGAAACAATTGCCATGTGACAGCTTAAATATATAAAATCGTGCACACCCTCATACACACTTTAACTACACAACACATCACCCCACCCTTATGCGTAACCCCACTCCAGTTTCGTCATACAATTTTGTTTCACAGCGTTTGGACCAGTTCCCCTCACCATTGCACTAAACTTCCGACACAGCACTTCCGTTACACAACGATTCGACTTATACCAACCGTCACCAGACAAGTTTAACGTCAAAAATAAATACGTTAATGCACATAAGTATTCATCAAGTAAGATACTCTTAAATAATATTTATGAAAGACAAGTATGAAATTTGAATAAAATGACGGTATTTATTTAACAATATCCTTATTCGGTACTGTTGATCAATTGCAGGCGTATAAATTAACTGAACAAATTCATTAACATGGAACAATTAATTAAATATTTAGCATCTACATTACCGGGAAGAGATCGAGTGAATATCTCACTGATGCGAGACATCGGCAAAACTCTGTATCTTATTTTCATCTTATCAGAATAAACATAGCTAGCAACCCTAACAACATAGTCATTATCTATGCTAGCAACTAAGTAAAAATTAACAGGAGGCATCGTTATTAACTGTTAACATACAAAAAGAACATTTAAATGTTTTACAACAATAGTTACTTATTAAAATACCTAACAAAGAAATTAGTGTATACAACTTTTCAATTTTTTTCTAAATAAAAACACTCGAATTGATTTTACACAAGAGTATACGCTAGTTACGCAGGCAAATAAAAAATATTAAATTGCAACTAAAACCATATGTCACTAACAGTACCGTTATAAGGCCGAGGAGAGTGGGGTATTAACCTAAAGTACGATTTGAAATAATATCAGGGACGGCAGATCCAAAAGGAAAACACAACATACAAATATCTGAATAGGAAATGGGCGCAAATTTGCACTCTTAATTCGCACATAAAGAGAATTTTTTCTGATTCTGATGATAAATGTGCAATAAAATTAATATATATATAATATTTAAATTTTCATACTTTTCACATAGGATTCATCATTCACAAAAAACTGCAAGATCATCTACTTGAGCATGAAACATATTATCGTATCGGAGGGTGGGTGTGAACGCGAGTTATGTCATTTAACCCTATAGCATAGTCACCTAATTAAGCCTTATCTTAGAATAAGTACATATGTAGTATTAATTATACAATGTCTAGACGATAAGGGTATTTGTAAACAAAATCATAAATTAAAAATACTAATTAAGACATATATTTTGTAACTGGATGAAGAACACTGTAACTTTCCAATAATGTAAATAAATTACAATCATATCGTGTTTGGATGCTGGATTCTTAATCAGTTTAGTAATATTTTTTTAAAAATAATTCTTCATTCCTTTATTAAGAAAGTTGTTAAACACAGCTGTAGATTTAAAATGCAAATAAAAATTGCAGTGTTGTAGCCACGGGGGGTACTTGTGTGTACACGTTTTAATAGTGTATATATAATAATTTATAATCAATTATAATTTTTACTGTAAATAAAGAATCGTCATAGTTTTAAACTAGATTAAAATAATACACTCTTCTACAAAAAGTCTTTGATATGGCGCTAAACCGGTCATTATTTTGTGAATTTGAGTTGAACATAAAATACATTTTATATGAAACAATATTTTAAGTTCGCATCTATTTGAACCAGTTAAATACAGTCTTATTAATCATTTTAGTACTAAATGTTTTTTTAAATAATTATTTTTTTAAAAGAAAATTGTAAAATGTACGAAAATTTCTGCACCAGTTAATTTAAAATACAAATAAACATTACAGTGTCGTAGCTAAGAGGGGTGTTTGTGTGTGCAAAATTCAAATTCAATTCAAAAGTATTTACAATAATTTATATGCATTCACAATTTTTACTGTAAATAAAGAAATATCAGATTTTTAAAGTTATAAAATAGCACACTCCTTTCCAAGAAAAGCCTGGCTACACCATTGAAAAATGGCCTTTAATTGGTGATTTTGGGATAAACACAATACTCATTTCCGTTTTATTGTATACATTTTATACGAATTAAAGCTTTTAAATAAGCATCTGTTCTAACAAGTTTTTAAAAATATCAAAATGTGTCCCATGAAAAAGGCTCTAATTTTTTTGATTATTTTCGGAAATAAGAAAACCGTACTGAGCTTAAAATTAATTGAGTTGCGCAGCCGTTCAGAATAAATAGTAGCATGCACTGATCGATGTAAAATACTCACGAGTTAATATAGTTCTTGATGAAATAATCGAGCCACTGCAAAGATATTCCTCAGTGAAATTATTGATTGCATAGACCTGAGCGTACCAAGGGAATATGTCCGGTTTGGCAGTAAAGTTCGCCGAGATCCATGAATTGAATTGCGTTGTGTCAAGTTGACTAACACCACAACCTAAAATTAAAAAAAAAAACTTTTATATAATACAATATAAGTAAATAGTTAAACGGACAAGTATTAAACGACTACCAGCTTCAATAAACGATATAAAGAAAACGTAAAAGTTGGTACCGATTGCGAACTTCTCTCGAATTAAAATAAAATTCCATAGACAAATATTAAATAAAGAAACGTCGTCTTCAAAAATGAACGTTTAAAAGTTTGAAAACAATTTCGAGGTTCTTTATAATGAATTTTATTACACTATTAAGACTATTTTTATTTCAATGTATTAATTAATTCAACTTATAAAGTATGAAGACTAAAGAAAATATATTTTAGTAATATTTTTTCAAATATTTTGTATAAATACATTTGGACAGATTTTGTAAATTTAGAAAAAAATCATTAACATGTAGAATCAATAGCTGTTCTATTTGAAAACCGCGTGTAATAGAGAACGTTGAATATTATTTTTCACAAATAAATTTTACAAATTATGATGTATAATTCACAGTACGTTATATACGAAATATCATCATATTTTTACCATATGTTACTGATTTCCTTTTAAATCTAATAGCTTTACAACGTATTTGCTACTTCGTGTAAAAATTTACTGATCTATCTTTTTATATTTATCATAATTTCACGTTATTTTAAGAGTACTACCGTGTCCTGTTCATTGAAGACATTTTAAGTACAATATCACTAGACTTTTACAAGTGAATGTCGAGGCTTGTGAGGTGTTTTCAATTATTCTAGAAGTTAGTTATTTGTAATTATTCTTGACAAAAAAAATATCTTGGTTTTATTTAACAAAATTCTGCACTTTATGTATTTGTTTTATCAATAATTAAATATATTCTATCGTTGAATCGACTCAAGAATTTGTCGAATGAACACACCGTTTGAGATACTATAATTAAAATTCTTTATATTTTATACCTCTTATTATGTCAAAACTTCACTTTATTGAAAGAAATATGAAAAAAATGTTAAAAAAAATTAACAATTATATCAATTAATTATATACCTAATTTACAAAAACATGAAAAAGTCTGTACAATTTCATTAAGATTATCGAGATTATTTTAGAAAAAGTGTTATAATATATCAAAAATAGCGTTCTTGAAAATAATTTATTACCCTTTGCAATCATTTTGTTAGCTATATGAGTTAATCTGGGCTGAAGAACTGCACGCATGAAGAGATTTCATCGAAATAATCTACTTATAACCATAAAAAGTACGTATTTATTTCATACCTATGCAATACGGCTTTCCTTTGGGATAAGACCAGGTGCCGTTAGCACAAACTGTCTCTTTCGTGCCATACAAGTCATGCCACGCATCGCAGGTGTATTTTATTCTCGTTCCTTCCAGTACAATGTCACCTGGACGGTAATTAAAGTCGACTGTCTTGAGATGAGGACTGAAATCCGGCACCACGCATTCGTTTATTTCATATAACCTACAACATACGACAGCATACAGAGTATTAAAAATGTCTCCCAATGATAATAAATATTCAAATATCATAATTTCTACATACATACCAGGTCAGACAATTAAGTAATGCGACAAAATTCAAAAATCGAGCATATTTAAAAATTAAGGTAGATCGCTGCGATCCCTTTCAAAGTAGTCCCCTCCCGCATCTATACACTTATTCCAGCGAGTTTTCCAGTTTTCGTAACAATTCTGGAACACTTCCTGTGGGACCTCTCCGAGTACCCTCGTCACAGATTCTTGGATATCTTCAACGGAGTCAAAATGTCGACCTTTGACGAATTTTTTCATATGGGGGAATAGGAAAAAGTCGCAGGGTGACATGTCCGGTGAATAGGGCGGTTGTGGTAACGTTGCGATGCCTTTAGACGCCAAAAACTGAGAGACACTGAACGCACGGTGACAGGGAGCATTGATCTCTGGACACTGAGCACCCTTTTTCGTAATTTTTCGAGCACATTGCGGTAGAATACTTGATTTACGGTTTGTCCAGGTGGTACGAACTCTTTGTGAACCACCCCTTTGCTGTCGAAGAAGCAAATCAACATGGTTTTCACTTTGGACTTGCTCATTCTCGCCTTCTTTGGCCTTGGTGCTCCAGGGGACAGCCACTGTTGGCTTTGTCGTTTAGTTTCGGGGTCATATTGAAAGAACCAACTTTCATCACCAGTAATAACTCGATCGAGAAGAGTAGGATCACTTTCAACCTGCTCGAGACAATCTTGAGCGATGTTCAGTCGGTGGGCTTTTTGCTCATTTCGTGACATGCACTACTCGCGCGTTGTTACAAAACACTAAACAGCTGGCGAAGAAATGATCGTACGAGGGTGGTCAAGGTCTCAATCGAGAGAGTAGGGATCTGCTATTACGGTGGCGGAGTTACAGGTTCGCAGTGTTACCACAGGCCGAGAAAAAAAATCGGTCGCATTACTTAATTGTCTGACCTCGTATATGGTGTCACACCGACAAGATTTAAAGCGCATACATTAGGTCGGTCTTTCATTAAATAGTTAGTATCAGCTATTTTCGTTCTATTTGTCATATATATATATTTCTTTTATATGTATATACAGGCACACTTCGAGTCACATAACACGCGACTTATGTAAATTCGCAGTTACATAATAAATCTCGAAAATTACAAAAATGAAAATTCTGAGAAATATTAGCGCGTATGAACACGTTTGCAGCTTTGACAACCGTCGCAGTATGTATGGTACACATACAGTAGTAGATGCCTCGCACGAGTTAAACCGCCACCAATTTAGAGAAGATAACATAAACAGCAGTCCGCCTGTTCATCACCATCTACTTAGGGACGATAACATCATCAACGGTTCAGTGTTCATCAACACCTACTTAGATATGAGGACAATGACGACGGTAGAGATGATAACATAGACGAAAAGTTGAATGACTTTTATTCTGATGTAAAAGTTGTTTAGCTGCCTCCTGGAACCATCTCACTGTTACAACCTATGAATCAAGGTGTAATTACAAATTTCAGAGCTCACTTATCTACGGTGTACGTTTTCCCAAGCAATCAAGGCCATTGTTAGTGGTAAGAGCAATACTCTATTTGATTTCTGGAAGGACTATAACATCCTTAACGCTATCAAAACATCGGAATAGAATGTAATGAAATCAAAGAAGCAACAATGAATGCAGTCTGGAAGAAACTCTGTCCAGAAATAGTCCACGAGTTTAAGCGTTTTGCAGAAGGAGAGCAGACAGTGATTGATACGGATGCCGAGTTGACACAAGAATTGCAGCAATCGACGGAGAAGTGTATTCAACCGGCAGAGAACTTAGACCTGGAAGTGGATAACGGTGACATTAACGAGCTTCTTTCGAGTCATGATGAAGAGCTTACTAATGATGACCTTATTCAGTTGGAGGCATTCCGGAATTCGGAAGAAAATATTAAACCGGTCGAATCGCCGACTCCAGACATAAAGACATTTAAACGAAGGGACGAGCCGAAGTTTCAAGCCTGATAGACATGGCGTTAGAAAAATTAGAATCAATAGATCCGAACACCGAGCGGTTCGAGAATATTAGCCACCGTATCTATTCCGATATGTCTAGCCATACATGGCCATCTACGATGACAAGAAGCGTGTGATCACACGATCTACTCTAGACATGTTTGTGACTTACCATTCACAACAAAGTCAAGATAACAACTCAGACGACTTCGACTACGCTCTGCCTTCAGAGAGAGGGCTGAGGAATAAGAAGTTGCCTGAAGAAGTAGAAGTTGCCGCAGAACAGCATTCCTCTTCACAACCATCCACCCCCAGCGCCGGTCGTCGCCCTACAGAGCCAACTTAGCCGTCACAGGACATTTTTTTATTTGAAAATGAGAATATTTCAGTTTGTTTTTTTTATATTTTTTATATGTTTTTCATAGATTATATCAGAGAAAATACCGCTACACGATGTTTCTTTTATAAAATAATAATATTTAAATAATACACATACATACAATAATAATAAATATTGCAGTTTCTTATGAAGTTACACTTAAGTAATTTACAAATTCGACTCGTGTAAAATTCAAGTTACGCAATGATTTCCGGAACGCATTACTTACGTAACTCGGAGTGTGTCTGTAGTTCAATATGAAATTTATGTTTTTGTCTTTATGTGCAACACTCTGATCAATACATGTTTTATGACTGACGACTAGTCGTCACCTGTAATTGGGCAGTGTCCGTGTATGTTTCTTAAATAAATACATAACATGTCTACTATTCAATTAGATCTTGAACTAATTCATTAGAATATGTAATGAAAACTTGCCTTTATAGAATCTCAGGCAAATATAAATACTAAAAGAGAAATCCTAACGGTGAAAAAACGATGAATTTCTATTAATAACGAATAAATCACAGCAAATTGTTCAGAAAGATCATTCCAAAATAGAAAAATATAAAAAAAATCTATGTTTATTGCACGTTTCAGAGCCATAAAATTAAAGCACACTTTAAAGGTGTTTCATGCGTTTTTTCCCAGCTAAATAATACACAAAAATCAATTTATCATTAAATAAATATGTCTTAAACTACACTAATGTATTCTTACTCAGAATTATAGTTTTCCAAAACGTGATCGATTAATTTCAATTCGAAATCCATTAAAACATAAACGCCAATGTTTTGAAGTTCGTCAATTGTGCTCAAACCAACCATATAGTAACATGAGCCTGAAGTCAAACTGACTGTAACGACTAGTGCTCCTGATGCCATCGCTTAAATAAAATAATCAAAATTTAATGTACAGATAAATATGTCTACTAAATCTTTTCTGAAAATCTAAAATTTGAATATTGTAACGCCTCTGCGATCTAAATTTACTACTGGCTAGCTGTGTTATCTGCACTGTTCTTCCCGTAAAACATGAACAGGCGTATTACTACAAGGGTCTGTCAAATATGAACTGACATTTTTCGTACTCTTTATGAAATTAATATTTTTCAAATGTACACAGTCGCTTTTCCACACATTTTCCGTTAACATTCAAACAGTTTTGCTGCAGAATTGTTAGTTTTTTGATTTCTATCGTTGAAATTAGTGGGGCGTGTCCGAAGCCAACTGCACATGAAATGTTCCATCTCTTCCTCATTTTCGAATCGTTGTCCTCTCAACGTCTCCTTGCGTTGTCCAAACAAATGGTAATCACGGATAAATCTGAGCTGTAAGGGGAATCTTCGACATTAGTCCAGTGCTCTTACGTTACGGCAGAAGTATGACGTCTCGCAATCTCGTGCAAGTGAAACACGCCGTATCCCGAAAATTTTCAAAACTTTAACTCATTCCGAATAATGTGCTGTACTTATAGACAGCTTATGCCAATTTATTTATGAATTTTATCCACTTTTAACCGCTGGTGAACTTCAATAAGGTCTCGAACTGCTCGAATGTTGTTTAGCTTGATACTAGTCTTGGAGTGACTCGTGTCCATCAAGTTTTGCACGTCATAACGTCCACCAGCGAACTTCTTACGCCATGTAAACACTTGTGTCTTCAATAACATTGCATTATCGAACTTTTCTCGTAATCTTAGGAAAATCTCGGTCGGTTTCATGTTTCCGTCGATAAAAACTTGATTAAAATGATTTATGCAACAGTACTAGGTACTGATTGAGCACTCATCATGTAGCTACTAAAAAAATTAATCCGAGATAATATACACAGCAAAGAATAAGTCTTTACATTCACACTAATATCGCCACTCTGTTTTAACAACGAACTTTCACTCATATGGAAAAAAGTTCGGTTTATATTTAACAGACTCTCGTTTTTTAACAGTTGAATTGTCATTGAAAGTTCATCGATGATAAAGTAAGCAATTATATTATCGGCATCGATGTTTTCAAAAAAATAAAAAACTTGCAGGAACAAAACAGAAAAAAACGCGGGAAAGTGTCTTTTTACTGAATCTTAATTTGAAGTAATGAATTTTTATATCAAAATACTCTGAACTGTATTTATTAGGAGATTTGTTATAGCGACGAGGATTTGTGTTTGGAACTTTTCGTGCTCCACAGACAAATATTTGCTTCGCACAAACGAATTCGTGTTAAAATTTTATTTTTATTAAATTTGTATCCGACCGTTTTCTCAATTTAAAATATTATAAAAAGATACTATTTGCATCAATCGGATTTTAGCACTGAGCACAGCTTGATAAGTATAAAATACTTCATATCTTATTAGATCAAATGCTAATTGCATATAGAAATAAAGTTAACGTTAAAATGTGTAAGGTAAAAATAACATGGCATTTCACAATGTTTATTTCGCATTGTGATTAAATTTACTTTCTCAAATGGAATATTCTTCAAATTATTAATAAATTATTGTCGAACATTTTTGATTATAGTTAATTTACACATTTCGATGTCGATACTGTCATCTTTACACTGATAAAGAACAGAAAATAACCGAATTTTCTGTCCTTTGTCTCTGAGAGTGACTGCATCGCGATCGAAATGCGCATAATCAATAAACAAAGATCATCGATACTCATTTATATCAATTAATCATTTATTATTAATCATTTGTTTTATTAAAAACAGCGATGTTCATTTATTTGAAGGTCAGTATTTCAACAAAGTATTTTTATGCTGCAACTAAAGCGAGGCTTTCTTTAATCTGCGATCGTAAATTCAAATTATTAGTAAAAATTTTACCTTTGACGTCAGTTGGAATGCTATTATTTTTCAAATCATCACCTTCGATGTTTTTTCCTTCATATAGCATCGTTTTTAAATTATCATCATCGTTACTCCAGAATGGAATCTGAAATGATTAATAATTGAAAAAAGGTGAAATTATGTTAACAAACACTGGTATAAATTTAAATCAGAAAAGTGGATGTAGAATCATGGAATCGAAATTAGAGTCGATAAAAAGTTTAATCGTTTCAGGAGGGAAATCTTCTGAACAAAAAAAAAGATGAATTTACTAAAAATGACTAAAGACCATTGAATAAGTCAACTGAATTATACAAAAATGTTTCCTTTGTTGAGAAAAAAAAATATTTTCAATTTTGGACACTTCTATAAAAAATCGGAACGTAGAGTTAATAAGGAAAATATCGAAGCAACATTAAAGAACACAGAGATTCGATACTGAATTGAGATGTATGTGAGATGCTGAGATGAGTACGTTACAAATTATTTACAGAAGAAAGGATCCCTTCATTCATTCGGATTTGCCAAAATGGAATCTACAAGGAAGTGATATTATGCAAGGTTCAAAGGAACGTTTCAATATTAAAAATTAGCAGAAGTATACAAATATTAAAAAGACCTTTTTAATGCACCTGTACTTTCCGAAACATCGCTTCGATTTCCTAATCTTAACTCCATAGAGCGTTGGTGGAACACAAGTTTTACAAATTTCAAATCATAATATTTTAAAATTGTGAAACAGACAGATAAACAGATTTTGAAGAATCGGTTCAGATAATACCTGTTGTGATAGATAATGGGGTCAATGATATGGCGAAGAAAGTTAATAAATGCTATCTGTATTAAAGAATAATCAACAAAATAATAAATTATAAATCTTCTTCGAATAAACCATTCTTGAAATCTTTTTTATTTTTGAAAAAATTCGTAAAGTGGATAAAAACTTTTGTGGCTGTCAATTTATTGCACGAATAAATTGCTATTATTTTGTGAAATTTTGATATACGTAATATGTTCGTTCGTTGACTCGAAACATTTTATGTGAAAATAAACTTTTTTAAAAATATGCCAACTTTGTTGCAAGCATAACTAACTTTTCTTAAACAACAATAATGTTGTAGAATAAATAACTACATGTATATGTATTTATCAATTTTACTTGACGTTGAATTCTTCACTGTTTAAGCTAGCTTTTAAATGCCAGTCTCTATCATCTACCATGCAAACAGCAATGGATTTGTTCTGACTGCGAGGAAATCAAATGGAAATTATTTAATAAATTTTATTCTTTAATTTATACCGATAAGGTCTAGGAAAAATAAATGGTTCCCTGATCGGATCATTGGAGGATTTTTTATCATATGGAAATTCGTAATATTATAAAAAAAATGGAGTCAACAATGCGAGGTAGTTGGCCGTTATGTATTAGTATTAAGGAATTTGTATTTAAGATGAATGTATTTCCATTGTGACAACCGAGTGAAAAAAAAATTATTCTGTTGAGCCAACTACGTTACGTAGTTGTATTTAACACTAAACCTACAGACACTTCTTGTATATACCTATTCCTACCGTGCCCGGTCAAAACGACCGGTGATTAAAAAAGTTATTGTTTTTATGATTGAACGTAGATAATAGTTGATTTATTACTGAATTTATATAAAATGAACGACTTTCATAAAATGGCGACCGAAATTTATTTTTATATAATTTCAATTATAAATTTGAAAAGAGAAAAAAGAATGAACGGTATTTATATAGTTCATAGTCCCATACACAATGTATATATAGGTACACGTTATCTCTGAATATATAAACAATATATATCTTATTCAGCCTCACTGCATTTTTTACAGATTATTTTATTCTCAAATGTACATTTGCCGCACACATATTTCTCGCATCTCGAACAGATTTTCGTAGCTTTGTAATCTGTACAATATTTTACTTGACAAGTTCTTCGTACGTACGAATCTGAACTTGTTGATGGTTTTGCTACATTTTTTCTTCCCGCGATTCTTGATACGCAACGCCAAGTTCTGTAGCTAACTGGTATGACAATCCCTGCCTTGAAATCTTTTCACTCGTTGTTTCTTTATACAAAAACCAAGCATTTATTCCAGCTAGGTCCGGAATATTGAAAAACGCCTGGAGGGGACCCACCTACAAGATTTCGACTTCACACTGTATTTCCTTGCCATTTGGTCCGCCACGTCTACACCAAATTTTGTATTATTATAAAATCTAGTCGTTTCCGGCATACGTTTATTACTTTTTTCTATTTCTATTGATTTAAGCATGGAACTTAATACAAGCACTTTTTTGTTGGTTTGCTTTTATACACTGTGAGAGAAATATGATTCGATTTATACGGTTTGCTTGAAAACAGTGTCATTTTTTCTTTCCGTTCTTTGGCCAATTTAGGCAATTCTCGTTTATTTCCACGGATTATTCCAACAATGGTAGTCTTTTTTGAAAGTAGCTTTGAGGCCAGTGAAACACTTGTAAGAAAATTATCTGTTGTTACGTTCCTTCCGTATCCTGTGAATGGTTCCATCAGCTTTAGAACAACGAACTGTCCAAGTGGTATTCAATATTCCCTTCTCGCATCCTTTCCCAAATAGGTAAATCCATTTATTACATACTTGCTGTCGACGTCACACGCTAACCAGAATTTTATGCCAAACTTTCCTGGTTCGTTCGGCACATACTGTGTAAATCTACACCTAGTCTTCGATGGAAACAACTGCTCATCAACAGTAATGTATGCACCTGGTCTATAACAATTTTGGACAACAACCTTGAGATAGCCTTAAGTTTGTACTGATTGTATAGATTTAGAAGAGTAAGTAAAATATTTTCTCGACCGGTCAAATAGATCGGCCGCGGTAGGTAGAACAGACTACATATATTTCTTAGCAAAAAGAAAAAAAAGTAGAAGTAAATACTGAAGAATATATTGTATGCATATTTTAAGAAAAGTCTTAAAGTTTGATTGCGATATGATAACGTTTAAATATGTGTAAGTTGTACAAAAGTTTGAAAACGGTCAATTTGAACGGTAGTGGTAGGTTCTGTGTTAATAACATGCGTGTAGAAATTGACAACTCAGCGATCGGATTATAAAAATTTTTGTTAGATGAAACCAATCGTACAATTTAACTGAAACACTACAATTAAATGACTTTCTTAGTGTATTAAAATGAGTGAAAAAAGCATGGAAATTAAAGCAATTAAATCAAGTCATTTGAGACAAATAAATATTTTTTAAATACTAGGGGGTTCCGGTGTCTAGTCGCTACGCACGCCACCCCTTCTCGCTCCGCTCGTATCACATATATTAGCTCAATATAGTAATATATATATATATATATATACTTGTCGGTAATATCTGCACTGAAGAACCAAGGCATAGAGGGCACATATATCGAGCTGCTAGATAACATATATAGAAAAGCAACTATGTCGGTGAAGCTACATGAAGAAACAAGAAAGATAAAAATCGAGAAAGGTGTAAGACAGGGAGATACAATTTCTTCGAAATTGTTTACTGCGGCCTTGGAAGAAGTATTCAAATCGCTCGAATGGGAGGACAAAGGAATCGAGATAAAGGGCGAAAGATTAAGCCATCTTCGGTTTGCCGATGATATAGTTATTTTCGCAAATACCCCGGAAGAGTTGCAAAAAAGGATAGAAGAACTAAACGATGCCAGTCAAAAAATCGGCCTCAACATGAATCATACAAAGACAAAAGTACTGTTCAATGCGTTTGTATGTCCGAAGAAAATTGAAATAAAAGAAACGGAAATAGAAGAAGTCACGAAATATGTTTATCTAGGCCAGCTTATCAACAGAGATGGATCATTCACTGAAGAAGTAAATAGGAGAATAAAAATGGGATGGAGCTCTTTCGGACGAGACGCCTCAATATTTAAATCAACAATCCCACTCTGTTTAAAGAAAAAAGTATTCGATCAGTGTATACTACCGGTCCTTACCTACGGCAGCGAAACATGGGTGCTTAACGCCAAAATAGTTCAAAGACTCCAAACAACACGACGAAGTATGGAAAGATGCATGTTGGGAATAACAAGAAGAGATAGAAAGAGAATAGAATGGATACGAAAACAAACAGGAGTCACAGATATAATAAGAAGAGTGGAGAGTCTGAAATGGAAATGGGCGTGACATGTCGCAAGAAGAGAAGACAACCGATGGAAAAGAGAAATTATTGACTGGGAACCAAGGAATATGAAAAGACCGAGAAAGAGACCAATGAACAGATGGGATAAGGATATTAAAAACTTTCTTGGAAAACTGTGGAAAAGAGAGGCACTGAATCGAACAAAATGGAAAATCATGGAAGAGGCCTTTATCCAGCAGTGGATTAACAGGGGCTGAAGATGATGATAATGATGATATATATATATATATATATATATATATTAGTATGTCTATATAATTACTCTCACAGTAATATTGTGTAGTTTGTATCGTAAAGTCGTCTATTTCATTAGATTTGTTACGATATCAATATAATTTTATAATATTATCGTGAACATACCATATATATATATATATATATATATATATATATATATATATATGTGTGTGCTGTGTAAAACAATTTTTTTACAATATTATTTTAAATATTTTACATTTATTGAACTGTTAATTTTTTTCAATCATTCAGTTTTATAAATTGCATCAAATTTTGCACCATTTGTTCCAACTACATATGTAGTTGAGAGAACGACACGACCTAACAACTGTATCGTGTAATTGACGGAGCTAGTACATTCGATTCGCTGCATTTAACCCCACCATGTAGTTGAGTCAACAACAATTTCTTTTCGTGCACGGAATATTTTTTACAGTGCTTAAAGAAAAGCATGTTCTATCCATTAATACTGCAAATACAGAGATGACACCTACTCGTGTCCAATATGTGAAAGAAGAATACTTGAATATTCACCATTTGTAAACTGAATTTGAAATTTCCATATGAATATAAATTGTGTAGTGGATGACTACTAGGAGAGTCTGATATAACAAGACTACCCTATTCAAGTATATGAAGGGCTTACATCCCCACATCTATGAAGCGGACTCAGGTGTTCCAGAATGATTCACTGAGCCTCATTGCTCACGTCTCTCTTTTTGATCGGAACAGCACTCTGCACAATGACCACCTTCACGCGCCTACGGTCGAGAAGTTTATCAAACGACAAGCCTTTGCTCTGCAAGCTAAGTCGGACAGTGGTTCGAACGCACTCATATACTCGTTCGGACAATATAACACAAGGAATCCGTATTACCGGTACAAGCGACCGAAATTACTCGTTGCCGATCTCGAGGACTTTTGTTGCTAACGTTGTAACCAGCTGAACTGGTCAGAGGCCACGAATTCAGCGTGCCTAGAGTCTCCAGTCCAGTGGCTTCCACCATGTGACTTAGGTCAAGCTCCATGACCACCTTGACAATATGTCGACTGACTGATTCTAGAGTCAAAAGTAGATTGTGCCAGGCACTTGTAAACGAAAGTTCTGCTGCCACAAGGTAATAGGCTACGGTTAATCGCGCCGAAGTAAATGAAAATGAATCAAAAAGTCGTAAAAACATATATTATTGATGAGAATTAATTTATAAATTGTAGTCCTGTAAGCAAAATTACTTCGAGGAACAAATACAATGTTGTAACTCATCTGTTTCGGAAACGATCTTTTTATGATAAAAGTCTCGACTGAATCGAATATTTTCGATATTTTTTTAATCGAATGAAACTATTTTATCACACTTACCTTATGTATATATTCTGTTAAACGTATTTTGGTCGGGCTGAAACAAACTGGAAGCACGACCGATGTGACATTGAAGCGTTTCTTTAAAATTATAATATCAAAATAACGGTACGTGATGATTTTAAACACCTGAAAGAAATTTAAGGAATTTCATTAACCAATCGGGTATAAAAAAGACAATCTTTATAAGGTCTCCTTAAGTACTGAAAGCCTACCCAGTCTTTATACTCATCGTTAAAGGTTATTATTATTATTCTCATATATATATATATAACATCTAAATAAAACTATAATTACACTTACAGTTGACATTTGTTTATGCTCATCGTTCAGAGAATTAAAATTTTTATTGTCACTTCCAGAAACGACGGTATAATGCGATATTTCTTCTCGATCGACACAACCAGGACCTGCGAATCACAAGTGAAAATGTCGAACGACTTTTTTAA
Source organism: Acanthacorydalis orientalis (assembly GCA_034766995.1). Lineage (NCBI taxonomy): Eukaryota > Metazoa > Arthropoda > Insecta > Megaloptera > Corydalidae > Acanthacorydalis > Acanthacorydalis orientalis. The sequence goes on along the minus strand of CM068319.1, from coordinate 4,995,120 downwards.
AAATCTATAAGAAATATCAATGCAAAAGTTATTCGTGTACACAAAATTGTTTTTAAAATAAACATTAACAACGAAAAAAAATCCACTGATTAAATATTAAGGATACAGAAAAAAATAATTATTGACACGTTTGCTGACAAAACATGCTGCGGCCACAGCGCCGTCAAAAGTTTTGCTTATATGAAAGAACATGAAAACCGGTTTATCCATAATTATTTCATTTTGTAACCAGACTCTTCTATCGAATAATAATGGCTGCAACCGTTAATATACAGATGCAAGTATGAATACTTTTTGCTTGGATATTTCGGTAAAAGTATAAACAACTGTAAACTGTACATGGATACTAATTGATTGGATGTAATATAGATAAAATTATATTTAATCAATATATCATATTCTCTTTGTGCATTAATTTCATATCAATACAGTTATTATCAATGCTGTAATGACACAAATATATATATATATATATATATATATATATATATAGAGAGAGAGAGAGAGAGAGAGAAAGAGATGGTGTGTCAATGTAAATATGTCTCATGTGTTTTCTGTATTCTCAGACAAAATCGTCCAAAAGTAATAACAGTTCCAAATGTATACAAAAACTTATAAATCCAAATGTAAACAAGTATATAATTTGTACAATCCATCTACTTACCAGCGAGAACGACAAAGAGAGAAACTATTGAACCAGCACATTTTAATTCACAACTATCAGATGTTTTCTTATAAATGCCTACATTCCATGGAAATTCTCTAGAAATGGCAGCTGTTATATGCTTATTCTCCTCATATCGCCTATTAACGCCGCATACTAGAAAACATTCAAAAACAGTTAATCGATTTCTAATCAAACTTTATGTTACGCTATTAATAAATAATTGAGCTATTCATATACCGATCTGTGTTAATGGTAAGTTAAAAGACATCTCTATTAGGTTTTTGGGGTTATCATTTGATTTTATTCGACGTTGAAATAACAGTAATTAAAAAAAAAACTGTATTCACACTCGAAACATTGCAAACATTTAAAAGTACACAGTTAAAATTAGGTGTGTCTTTTTTCCCGTGATCATGTTCACGCGCTGTCCTTCGTTCTTCTGGATTAACTGAGTGTCTATTCCCTACTAGTTTCTGCACATGTGTCATCTTCAGGTAGATATTAAAGATTGGAGAGAAAGATATTAAAGCTTGACATATTTGACTGACGATGATACACGTTCCGAAATTGGTAGTGAATAATAGAAACTCAGATGAGCCAAGAAAACGAAATCCATCTTATTAAAAATACACTAAATCACTTCAAACCAATGATCAATTTTTTATTCAAAATCAATCAAGCAAATATATTTATTGTATTGTATGATTTCGTTAATATATAAGAGTTTATTAGCATGGAAAGTGCAAATTAAAATACTAAGTTATACTAAAAATTTTAAAGAGAACTGACGAAAAGGAAGAATAATTATAAATTTTTATTACATTTATTTTTATTAAAATTAAATACTGTATCTTATATTGAAATTGTAGTAAGTATCAAAATTATGTTCATGTGCTGACACGATCCGATCGCTGCTAAGCTAAGGAAATTTTTGGAAGCATAAATTTCAACAGCGAAGAAGAAACAAAAAAGAGCAAGCAAACGAAAGCGAAAACGTGTTTTACAAAGTTTCCAAAACCAAACTGCTGAATATTTTTTTAGAAGCAAAATATTACTTTAAGAACGGTGGTGAATAAAATAAACATAGATCAACAGTAGCAATCAAAACAATGATGAACGAAATTTTAAGAGAGTATGAATAGAAATGAAAGAAAAAGTACATTTATGTAAGCAATGGCATACACTGGAGACACAATTGTTGCAGAATTAGAAATGGAAAACAGTCGATGATAAAATACGTACTAAGATCAATTAATAAATTCATTACTGACTCGGTTTACACTTGAGAACATTCCTCGTCCACTCTCCATCTCGACATGTGGTCTGGTTATATGCAGGTTCTTCCAATTCATAATTCCTGTCGTTACAACGAAGCAACGCTCTGGTTTCATGCAATATCATATCATCATCATGCTTCACATTCACATTCCCGGACATATATTCAATATCCAAATCAGTTGAATTGAGTCGCGGACAAGTTTCTGTAATGAAAATATTTATGTCATTAAATAAAAAACCACTATTTATCGAACAATGAAATAAATCATATATATCTGTACCTAACGAATACAGCTGGAAAATATACTCACTGAAACATGCGGGTAAGTAATTGTTGACGTTCCATATTCTTTCTTTGCATGTTACGACCTCCTTTCCGTGTATTCGATATTCAGGATTGCACGAGTATCTCAGTTTTGCATACTGTGGCACCAGAATTCCTGGGCCAAGTTCAGTGCCACTCGGTATGTCAGCGTCTATGGTGTATTTACCGAAACTCGGGTAATCCGGTAAAATACAACCGTAGTCATAAGGAGACCTAAAATTTCACAAAAATGTAAAATTAAAGTTAAGTATCAGATATATTATTTAATATGTAAATTATATCATATATATATATATATATATATATATATATATATATATATATATATATATATATATATATATATAACTCAACTATTTGTTTAAGTGGAAAAGTGTAAAGAAACTTTAGTAAGAGCAATGAAGAATGGACTGTATTTTGTTCTTATTCGTTACTTAACAAATATATGCATTAAGCTCGCAAGGAATGGTGTTTTTTTTTCAAATGAAACATAAAAAAGCAGGGTAACAAATAGTAGGACTTTTATTCAGTAAAATAACGAACATAAATAACATGAGGGTAACTTTAGTTTACGACCATGAAGTTGGCTTTTTCGAACGTAAATGTGAAGAGAGACTTCTCCTTCTTGAAATTGTAATGGAGTAGCCGATTAGCGTATTAGTCCCGTATTGGACGCGAATTTTGAAGATAAAACTTGCTCAACCGTTGTTCTTTGTTACACGGTTGGCACTCGACTACTGGCAAGTACATGCGACCACTCGCCCCCTCACATACATTCACACGAAGCACACAGAGTGCGACAGAAACCGCGCGATACAGATTATTTTCGCTAGTGAAGGCTTGTCCAACCCACGGCTCAGGATGCTATGAATGCGGCCCAACACAAAATCAAAAATTTACTTAAAACATTATGAGACTTATTTTTCGGGAGAAAGATGGTTAAGCCGAGGCAAAATCTCGAAAATATTTTATGATTTGCGACATGAAATCAAGTCGTTTATGACATTAAAAACAAAACTTTTGCCAGAATTTGACGACGGAAACTGGCTTAGAGATTTTGCATTTTTAGTGGATTTGGTAGCTTATTTAAATGAGTTAAACATGCGTCTCCAAGATGACAATCAACTTATCGATACAATGTTTCAATTCATAACAGTGTTCCAAATGACACTGAAATTATGGGAAGCTCAAAGTAATGTAAACAATTATATGCATTTCGACACTTTGGATAATCACGGTACTGTAAATAGCGAAAAATATGCAACCTTGCTTTTCGATTTAATACAAAAATTTCAAAACAGATTTCAAGATTTTCGGAAAAATTATCAATATTTTGGTATATTTTCGACTCCATTTTCAGTCGACATAAATAGGTTACCTGCCACTTTTAAAACGCAATGCATATAGCTGCAATCTGATATTCGAAATGAAGAAATTTTGGTAGTAGTTCAGTTTAAGGACTTTCGTGAAAACGCACTTTAAAAATTCAAATTTTTTGCTAAATTGATTGATTACAATGTAAAACGGTGATTTTAAGTCGGAGTAGCAAGGATTTTGCAATAAATAATATGAAAGAACAGTAAAAAAAAGTGACTGACTGACAGAAGGTACTAACTGCAAAAATGGTATTTTTTATCGCAAAAAAGGCCTTCTTTATCGTAAAAAAAAAACGCTTTTTCACTGAACATTTGTCGATCAAAACAATGAATAATCACTTGCATAATACATTTTTCTACATTTAAAAACGAAAAAGTTCGCGTAAGAAACTTAATGAAACTAGACATTCGCTTGACTCGCCTGTTATTAATCTGCGCGACGCAGCTATATGCATACGCATCCGTTATGGCGCGATCATATGCATGTAAATTAGTGACGCTTTCAAAGTCCGATTTTGATTAGTCGATATATACACTGATTTATAAAATTAAAATTAGACCACCTTCACCTTCGCCCTCACCCTTTTTTGACCCGGCCAAGCGCAGGTGTGCCGCCCTGAGAACAAATAATTTGTAATAAGTTATTTATAAAAGCGTCACTTGCTAACGCGGATATGAACGCGCCATAACGGATGCTCCGCTCTTAATAATGACACGGAGCGAATCACGCGAATATCTAGTACCATTAACTTTCTTACGCGAACCTTTTCGCTTTCAAATGTAGCAAAATGTATTATACTAGTTGTTATGTATCCAGCTGCACTTGTTCATAAATGTGTCACACTGCTGTACTTATCTATAAATGTGTCAACGGTCTGACTAATGAAATTTCAAGTGACCTGTCGATACCTAAGTTCATGTATTCGTCTTAATTAAAATGTTCTCACGTCCCTGTCGTGATCTCTGTGTTCACACGCTTGAACAAAATGCAAATTCATCATTTAGAACAGTATATAAACGGTAGTTAAGATCTCATAAGTCAGCTTCACCGGGACCTCCGCCTCCCTACTATCGACGAGTTTGTCCGCCGACAGGCTAGCCGATTGTACGGGCGGGCGAGGTCCAGCGAAAACGCCCTAGTCCGCGGACTGGGAACAAATGACCTCGTCGCCGAGCGCTGCAAATACCAGCGGCCTATCCTGCTGGTGGCGCAGCGCGAGGAGGACGATGGTCAGTGACCTGGCGTCAACCCTCGCCGATGGCCAGTAAGAGGTCGGCCTTCACTGGTCGACCTGGAGCTCCGCTGGCCCAACAGCTAGAAACGACCCCTTGGAGGGGGTAGAAATGCTCTCAAAATGAGAATCTTCGTACCTAACATCACTCCAGGAAATACGAAAAACGCGAGCCATGAGCGTATATCGCTCGGTGCTCAAGAAAGCATGGGCCCATCAGGCCCTCGCTACAGACGACGTCATAAGTCAGTATTCCGAGCGTGAGCGTACATGCTCGGTGCTCATGGAGGGCGGAGGCCCTTCAGGCCTGCGCTGTTGTTCGGGTTCATAAATTAAAACATAAAATCAAGTTAACAATCAAGTTAACAATCAAGTAACTATCAAGTAAAAGTAAATCAAAAATCATGTAACAATCATTAAGTCAGTCAAGTAACAGAACCCGTGTGGTTATATTCGTCATAGTAACAATTAAACAATAATAGTAAATAAATATTTGTTATGATGTTTTATTTCAAATCTGCAGAACATTTATGTTATATAAAAAATATCCAAAATCATAACGAAGTGATTATTTGGTGATTTTACAGGTAATTTTTCAGTAGAAACGCGTTTTTTTGAGATAAAAAAATACCGTTTTTGCAGTTCGTACCTTTTGTTAGTCGGTCACTTTTTTTACTGGTTTTTCATATTATTTATTGCAAAATTATTGCACCCCCGACTTGAAATCACTGTTCTACATTGTAACCAATCAATTTAGCAAAAAATTTGAATTTTTAAATGGCAGACGTTTCCATACAAAATCATTCAGTTTCGGACATTCTTTAATATTGTTGAATTTACTGATGTGTAATAAAAAAATAAATAATAAACAATAATCTTGTCACAATACAGTGTTAACAATGTAAGAATAATCTCTGATGTTTCTACACGTTCAAGCTCTGAGGATGATGGTTGGAATCGCCATCGAAACGCACACAGGTAACGACAAAAACCATCAATAACCATTTATTGATGGTTTTTAATCAGAAATTCATTTTGTGATTTGTGTAGTGGAACATAATTTATTTGTGAAAGTGGATTCAGCCAGTGTTAGAACTGTCTTGTTCCGGTTTAATCAATTTATAATAAACGATTTCTTTACGATCACATGATCAACACAGAATTACAATCTTTTGATGATTTCTTGTTTAAGCTGTTAGTGGTGTGAATTCTATTATAACATCCATTAATCACAGAAATAAAACTCTTATTTTAACAAGCGTTATTATAAGAAATTAAAAGAGCACGTTACAAGCCGTTCCATTAAGTTTTTGCACCGAATTCACATCGAACACAAGATCAATTTTGATGCACCATCAAATCGTTCGACACGTACTCATGCAGTTGTCTAGTAAATTTCAATTTTAAACTACTTTTATACAACTAAATAAATGATTTATCAGAATGTTTGTCTGTAATTGATCGTCGTCAACTGATTGTACCTTTCGAACTTCAACAAAACTTGTGATTTGAAATCGATGTAGAATGGAATTTCATAAATTACCTTCGACTCGGCATTTCTGATAATACATTATTAATAATCGACTCATGCAATTTATTCGCTTCCGTTGCGTTGTAATCATTTTGAAATTCATAAAGCAAACAGAGATTTTTATACAAATTTTTCTCTGTACTGTTTACTTATTACACACTTTTCGAAAAAGAATTTCTAAATTAAAAATATATTTCGTCCGAACACACAAACACATGGCAAAATGGAATATTTTAGTTCGTTAATTTGTAAAACTTGCTACGGATTAAAGCATTTTTTATTTTTATATCTGCTTCGGATATTCCTTTCTCTTAGGTCTGATAAATTCATATACTCTAATACTTTTTTATTTTTCTGATCAAATATTTTTTTACTTTCCATATCATGTCTTTTTTCGATGGTTATATAATACTTTTAACGACATATTAATTTATTAAAATCAATTTCAATAAAATAATTTCACACATATGCGCATATACCATCAAACTGTTCAATTGAACTTCGCATCACAACTTACCAAGTTTCATATTTATATTTCGTGTGATTGACCCACTGGATGTGCGCTGCTACAGTTGTAAAAGTCGTGTACTGATAAGAATCGCATGTCCCACTGTTAAATGGACCCGTGCTGACGACTCCGATCAACATATATCTCTGTTCAGTGCCGTTTACCATTCTAGGATAAACTAAACCTCCGCCACTGTCCCCCTCACAGACGCTCGTACCTAAATAAAAATTGAAACTTGTAATCACTAAACCTTATTTAAAATCGATGAAATTGAAAAACACAAATGAATGTAATCATTATATCATAGTTTATGAATGTTGAAGAAGAGAAAAGTAGAAACCTAACTGAGACACTTTGAAAAAAAAATGAATTGAAAGCAATGGTGACGTCGAATGAAAAGAGATCCGAACGAAAAACGAAAGTGACAAGATGGATAAATTGTAAGTGAATTTCCAGACGATAGAGAAACATTAAAGGCAAACAACGTATTAGATCTGTTAAATCACGCTTGGTTATGAAGAATACAAACTTATTTCTTTCAAAAGAAGACAGTAACTAAATTGTTTTCAGCAAATGCCATCTTTTTTCTACGGGCATTAAAAAATAACATCAAATTATTGTTTTAAAAAAAATTAATCTTCGGTATTCATATTTTTTCCTATATAAATCTATTGATGTTCTTTGCTGCATTTTATTTATTTTGTAAAATAATTTAAGATATTAATCACATGAATTTTGATTAAAATTTATAAAAAGTATACAAGTGACAAGTAACATATTAATAATCACGAGTTTAAGAAACCAACACTAACTATTTTATTGCAAATTATGTTTTGCAGAAGGTGATCTGAAAACTAACACTACCACAATACCTTACTAAGTATTTAAAATGTAATTTCTCGAAGACAGTCCACGGTATACCACTCTCGCCTGTGCTATGGCCCGCAAAATATTTATTTAAGATATTCATATAATCTTGGAGACAAAAGTCGTACGATCGAAATTTTGAAATAGTAAAGCATTGAAGCGGTTAAAATTTCTAATACAATGTTCTTCAAGAGAAGCAGTCAAGTATTCTTCCTTTGCAGATGCGAATGTTGTAGCTCGACTCATTACTTGCAATTAATGCACTAATGTAATGTGACCCAGAAAGTACTTATTTAATATACTCATAATTTTAAAAATGAAATTTGTACGATCTAAATTTTAAAATAATTATTTAAGCGGACATTTTTTTCCAAAATACAGTGCTGTACAATATGTGCGGCTAACAATTATTTCTTTGGACATGCGAATTGTATGCCTGGACTAATTACTTGCAATTGCTTAATTGTATCAATTTACCTACAGTCGACGCGATGCAATGAAATGAAATATGGAACTGTTAAGATTCGCTACTTCACTGCGGTTAAAACAACGTGCTGTCTTAAACAGAGGATCAATTATGAACTTATAATTTTACATTGAAATCTTGAAGAAGTTGTTAGAACAATCTATCGCATTCGGAATCAATGTGGCGGAACTGAGCTGCATAATGACAATGCAAGGTTATAAAGTTCAACATTCTTCAGGAAGCTCTTAAACCAATAAACACACTCTATGTCCTCCAATACACTACATACAGTCCAATTCTGCCACCCCGACTTCTACTTATTTCCAGCACTAACAAGGAGAGGGCGCCAACGTGGAGAACTCGAATCGCTCGAGAGTTGGTGGGTTGATAGGTAGTGGCCCCTAGTTTATGTTCCCTTAACCTTTTGATGCACTTTTATGCAGTATGGGAGAAAACGGAGTTCAAAATTTCAAGACAATGCATGAGTGTACCTTGTAATTAGTTTCCGTGCAGCTGCATGAAATGAGTTCGCATCGTAGTTGGTCAGGTAAGAGAGTTGGAACGATGGAGGTCTCGGGTTCAATTCTTCTTTTCGGATTACTTTTCGTTTTGTTTTTTTGTAATGTAAAAGTTATGTCGTTAAAAGTACTTCTCTCTTCGATACATTCTAATTGTTTTTTATTTCTGCAACAATGTCACCTTAAAATGTTTCGAAGCTAATTTTATTACTTTTTATTTTTTTTCATAAAAAACACATGTATATTTTTATATTTGTAAGAGAATATTGAAATAAATTGACTGCGGCCACGCAAATTTCAAATAACAACGCTGATCACAGTGGAAAAGATTTCGGAGCAAAGTTTTGAAGAACTTGCACAACTGTTTTTCTTGTGAAACACGCAGCATTACGTTATATAGCGAGTCGACTCTTGCACAGAAGAGACAGTAAGTTATTTAAAACTTTGCTCCGAAATCTTTTCCACTGCGATAAGTGTTGTTATTTCAAATTTACGTGGCTGCAGTCGATTTATTACAATGTTCTCTTACCAATATAAAAACATACATGTGTTTTTAAATGACACAAAATAAAAAGTTATAAAATTAGCCTCTAAATATTTTTAGGTGACATTGTTGTAGAAAAAAAAACAATAAGAATATATTGAAGAAAAAAAATTTATTACATAACATTTACATTACAAAAAAAAATTAAAAACAACCGAAAAAAAGAAATGAAAGTGAGACCTCCAGTGTTTCGACTATCTTACCTAACCAACTATGCTACGGACTCATTTCGTACAGTTGCACGGATACTAATTACAAGGTATTCATGCGTTGTCTTGAAGCATTGAATCCCGTTTTCTCCCATATGGCCCAAAAGTGTATCAAAGGGTTAAGAGAACATAAACTAGGGGTCACATTGTTTGAGAGTTGGTGGGTTGGTAGGTACTAACCCACCAACTCTCGAACGATTCGAGTTCCCCACGTTGGCGCCCTCTCCCTGTAAGTTCCAATGTTAAGGATTTTCATTGTAACGAACAAGTGAAGACTATCTACATGATTGATTGGAGGAACAAAGAGCATATATTTTCTCTAGCAAAGTGAAGAAACTTGTTATACATTGGTAACGGAGTATTGCACGGTGATTATTTAGGAAAATAAATAGACCATTTTAAAGATTATATTCTACGCTTTCTGTCTCTTTTTCCACGCACTCTCTCAAATCATTCTAGAGTTATGAGTTCCGGTGTAAATAATTCAGCTGTCTCTCGTAAATATTAACACAATTTTATAGAAACGGAAACAAAATAAAAAACCTTATTTTCAGAATTAGAACGCACTAAAAATACAGAACAGATTGTAACACTGTAATGTTGCCACTACATTCAATAATGCACATTTTTATACAAAATTTTATGTGAAATAGAAATCAACGGACAATTTATAATTTAACACAAAACTTCAGACCAAACTAGAAACAATTTCCCGATTTTTATCGACTTTGTATCATTGTACAAAGCATCTATCGGTCGTTGCCGAAATAATTTATAAAACAAAATACCGTATTAAGAGGTAACACCAGCTATTCACCGAATTCCGAATCAACAGCGCCTTCTTATGGCGTTTCTGAAATCTACTTTCACTCACCGTTCGTATAACCGGCACACACTTTATCCAGAGTCACTTGTCCTTTGAAATCAGTCGGAACGGTCTCTAAACAATCGTCGAAGCTGTGAAGGGGCAAAGTCGCGTACTGCAATAAATCACTCCGGTTTCCGTGTTCGGAAGTTAAACCCCAGCCAGGGATCTGAAAAGAAAAGTTTTCGGCATGAACATTAAAACTAAATGATCCATAAACAGAGAGTACAGATTTTAAATAAATTCGCCGTTAATCAACACAAATATTAAGAGAAAAATCATGAAGAACGAATAACGAAAGGCTTATGTACACTCGTTCATTATTATAAAAGTGTATATATTTTTATAATAATGAACGGCATAATGTCTCTAACCTATCGAGGTTCTCTTATCAACGTTAACTACCGGGATGTAACTGTCATTCGCACATTATTTCAATTGAAAACATTTAATGAAAAAATAGCCTCACTCATGCCACTAATTCGTTATTATAAACATGAATATTAAAGTTTCGGCATGAATATTAAAACTAAATGATCCGTAAACATAGAGTATAGATTTTAAGTAAATCGACCGTTAATAAGCAAAAGGATTAAGAGAAAAATCGTGAAGAACGTGTAACAAAAGGCAATTATTATGTAAATATGTACACTTGGTACCAGAGCCGTACGGTGATATTTTGGCACCTGGAGTAGACATTCTTAAAAGGCACCTTTATTCTATACTGAGATGGCTAATTACGTGAATTAAAAAGAAACTAATAATTCATTTTACATATTTATTTAATGGTTTCAACATTTTCAACACAAGCAGGAAACAGTTGCAATGATATACCACAAGATAGTTCAATTTGTACACAATAATTAAAAGATAAAATGATTATCTATTTTATTTAAAATTTACAAATATTGATTTCATTTCCATGAAATCTTGAATCATATCGTCATAATTTAACAATTCACTTACATCACTTTCAATGGACATCGTAGCCAAGTAGACTATTTTTTCTTATTTCATTGCTGATTAAGTAATTTTTTTATAATTTTTAATTTGGAGAAATTGCATTCGTAAGAAACAACTGATACGGTTAAAGTTAATATTATTTGTAAGCAAATAAACAAATTCGGAAATGTTGATCGCATTGTTTGAACACAGTTAGTTAAATATTTCTAGGCGTTCCATTTGCGAGGGAAATAATACAGCTAAATTTTTAATTTCTTCACAGAGCTCAAGACCATCAATATCTCTAATATCATTATCAGCACAATAATAAATGTAAATCCAAACATTTTTTTTAGTATTTCTGATCTATTTTCATGTTTCATTTTGTAAATATTGTACGACATTTTAAACTCATCAACATGTAATTCAATTTGTTCAAATCTTTCGATAATTGAATCAATCATGGTGTAAAGAATGAAATAAAAAGAATAACTTTATAATTGTGTTGTGGGTCTATAATGGGTTTCTCATTAGATTCTCAATCAACACTTTACTTTTTACGAATTCGAATCGTGAAAATAGGTGGAAATCTACATTCTGTTTCAAGGAATTTAGCACAGTAGGACAGATAGATCTGTTTGCGATGATATTTGGAAGAGACTGAATCCAATTTTCATGCCGGTGCTAAATTAAAACATTTGGAAAATGTTGTCTGAAAAAAGTAAAAATGTTTGTTTTCACACCACCAGACAACCTATCGAATGAAAATTCTCCGCCGCTTCCCTACGTTATAGTTGGAAGTGAAACTTTCCCGCTGAAATCATACTGACTTCGACCATATAGTAGACATCACCGTGCAGGAGATGAAAACAAAAAGATATTCGATTATCGATTGACGAGAGCTCGAAGGGTCGTTGAAAATGCGTTTGGCATTCTCGCATCACAGTGCAGGGTATTTCGTCAGCCTCTAGACTGTTCTCTGTATGAATTACACCGTTACAAGATGTTAGGCATCATGTCGTAGCAGTTGCACAACTTTATATTGCTACGTTTACCCTTTCCTAGATTTTAGAAATAATCTGTTGGGCGCTATCAAAATTTTTTACATTATTTGATAATAATAACTGTTATAAAAAAATATTTTAATAAGTAACAATGTTGTTAATTTATTTAAGTTATTTTTAAATTTATCTGGAAGAACCAAATTGTTTTATTAGGTTATATTATACTATATGTTATATTATTAATACTATTTATTATACTAGGTTATATTATCCTATACCATAATAAAATAAAAAAAAATACATTTTTATGTTATTTTCAATTAAAATCGACACATTTTCAATTTATCTCGAAACTTTTCAAACTGAAATGTCAATCGACAACTGATTCAAAAGTGTCTTCACGTCACGAAATGTCTCCAGAAACCGAAATATGTGAGAAAGTGTCAACACTAATCGAGATAAGAACCGTACGCGTCAGGCGTGATATGCATGAAGAGACAGTAAGTGTGCATCGATACCGTTGAAACCAATGTAAAATTAGCTCTCACATATGTTCTTATCGCGTGATTGTATGTGACGTGTCAGTAGTGTGCACGGGCCTTAAGATCGTTGTGTGAAGGCCGGTCAAAATAACATAGGATTATATTAGCATGCTATTAGTTTACTATGACAGCAATGGATGGCGCTAGTTATTCCATTTATAAGTCATTATGTATATAGTTTTACTATTGGTAGAGAACATAAACATATAAATGGTCTCTTATTGGTTAAAGAAAAATTGCATTCATAGATAAACGCTGTTCAAAAATTACATCTGTTTAACATTGTTTATTGTTTAGTGTTTGTTAAATAATTTGTGATTAAAGCAGATGAGTTACACTTTAGTTTCATTAAATTTAATTGTTAATAGTTCTTTATGTGTAATAATATTTGTATTATAGAGCGCGTCTTTGGCTTCAAGCAAATTCGTGAATAACATATTGATTCTGCAAGGAGAGTGATGAAATTGTGTCAGCATCAGTTTAGATCATGCAATTTTACCAATTCCCATCAAAACCGCATAAATAGATCAACGGTCCCTATTTTGCGCGAGGAAAGACAGGTATAATTTCTGTTTATTTGTTTACATAATCCAAATTGTTAAAAGTAAATAAAGTGATTCATTAGATACGATTTTGAAAAACTGTTATTTTTCAAAATCATACCACGTGAGATACATTGATCCGAAAGGAGCTAACTTGTTTCTGGGTAACAATAAACCTTTGTATAATGTGCTGTTTAAATTTTAGCCCGCGTCTGCAGTGCTTCAATCAACCAGTACGATGGAAACACCGATTGCTCCGACCATCGCAGATGTGATCGATCTACCAGTAAATGTGAGTGTTCACAACTTTATTCATATTATAATTTATTTTGTAAAATTATAAACATTTCTGTTATATTTACTATTCAAATTGTACCATCTGCAATGTTTCTACTATTGTTTTGAATGGAAACACTGATGGTGAAATTTAATTTAGTAATTCAAAAGAGTACAAAGTTATACGATACAATATATAACGTACATTTCACATCGCAACTTTGGAGGTGCCATCGGAAATTACCACACCCCCTACAAACTCGATCGAAATGAGTGCCAACAGGGAAACAATCTTTTAGTAACTATTCCTTCAAAAAATCTCGTGTAATTAGTTGTCATTCTCAAGCATGATTTATAATAGTTGTGTGTCTTTCTACATCTCTCCCCGCCAGGTTATGTGCCCAGAGACACGCATACCGAAATGTAAAATTATTTATCTACTTGCTGTTCGTAATACTTAAACTGATTTGTTTTTTTCCTCATCTCTCGTGAGTAAAAGTACAAATAAATCTTATTCCTATCTTATTCACCAAGTGAACCACGTGTGCAGAATTTTATGCCCGCCGTTCATTTAATTGGTGCCGCTTCGTGGATATAAGCGAAACTTGAACTAAAGGAGACTAAAAATTTGTTTATCGAGTAAAACGTGGACACCGGGTAAAACGAGCACATGATGGCCTCGGCTGGCAGCTTACTCGCGATTGAAAAATTAATCGGCAGCGATAATTTATCCGATTGGAAATTCGCTCCGCAAGCTTAATTCGAACACTGAAACTGTGTACTAGAAACCGAGACAGACCAGAAGATCACCAAAGCCAAGTCAGAGATCACCCTCGCCGTAAGTTGCAACTGCTTCGTTCACATCCGAGAAGCTCAAACTGTAAAACCAGCCTGCCTGGTCAAGATTTCAGACAGCGTTCGACGACATCGGACTAACGAAGAAGGTAGTTCTTTTGAGAAAACTACTCGTCTGAAAAACTGTCAAAATGTTGAAAAAGACGTAAATACAATTCTTTCGGCCGCTCGTCGTCTCAATAGCATTAAATTTGAAGTCATGGACGAATGGATCCGGGCGATTCTCCTCGCCGGCTTCCACGAGGAATATAAACCGACGATAATGAAACTTAAGAGCTCAGGAATTGACCTAACAAGCGACTCAATAAAAGCAAAGTTGTTGCAGGAAATTCCGTCGCAACAAGATGTCAAAGGCGTCGAAGACGACATTGCGTTGTTTACAGAAGATTTAAAAATGCCCGTTCACAGAACCACCAGCAGTCGCAAAGTGATTCGAAACAGTGTGGGAAACGTTGCTACAACTGAAACAGATTTGATCACCTCGCCGGCAACTGCAGAGTACCTAGCAAGGAAACCTGCGGGGAAACCACCAAAAGAAGAGAAGTGACCGAAGGTTTCCTTCGCATTTTATTCCAATGCCACCACGAACAAAGAATTCTGGTGCATCGATTCGTGCGCTTCGTCACACGTGACGATACACAACGAATGGGTCTAGAAGGATGCTCGAGAACATGCTTCCGAGATAACTACCGCCGATAACGAAAAAATCAACTTGGAACTGACTGGAGAAGTTTCGATACAAGTTGCCGTCACCGACGAAAATATCTCGATAGAAGATGTTCTTCACGTGCCGAACATTTCTGCTTACCTTTTGTCCGTTAGCTGGATCACGGAAAAAGGAAATTCTGTCCATTTCGATAATCAGGGCTGCTAATTTTCAACTCTGACGGTCAGCTGATCGCAACTGCATCTGAGTCACAGGGAATCTTCAAAACTGATTGCTCTACTCACACGGTCATTCTCACTCATAGTGGGAACGACGGGATTTTTTGGCAGCGCAGGTTCGACCACATGAACAGGAAAGAGGAAATCAGGGCGGCTTCCAACATCGGTGACGAAAGCGTTTAATGAAAGAATAACCTCACTTGTAGGTCTGCTCGGTTATTATAAACGTGAAATACAAAATAAAAAGCAATTAGTAATAATGGCAGTAATGCACAATGTGCAAACTTTTGGAAGCACTCACTGTAGACACTTTTGAGAACTGCTCATACATCATCTTAGAATTTTCTTTTATCTCTTCAATCGTTTGAAAACGGAGTCAATTTAATGAGTTTTTAAATTTTAGAAACGAAAAACAATCGCACGGGACTGAATTAGGTGAGTGACTGAATGTGGGGGATTCTATTCATCGACAAAAACTCCCAGACCAGAAAGGAAGCTTCATATGGTGCGTTGTCGTAATGCAACGTCCACAATTCATTTTTCCATATTTCAGGGTGTTTTTCCAGACTGTCACGTAACCGTTTCAGAAACATTTTATAAAAACATATTTTGAATTAATACTTATAAGTAAAACCAATGCACACTAAAGAAGTTAAGTAAATAAATAAATTAACAAAAACCATCAACGTGATATTTGTAATAATAAATGGCAAACACACTTACATAAACAGAACGACGGTTTAAACTTGCCGTTGGAATAAATTGCAAATTGTTATTAATTTTAAATATTAAATTCACTCATCTTTCTAGCGTTCTAATCGATCGCCTTACCGATCACACTAAATGGAGCGATAAATTGTTGATGAAATAAAATTTATGTAAACAAATCTGTTGGCATGTTAACATACAGACGTTTCTCAATTATTAATTGATACAATGCACATTTTGTATACAAATTTGTATAATTATTAGCGAAAGTATTTTTTTTACATACTATCACTGTTTATTGAGTCGACTAGGTATGGTCTGTTAATCTTTGAATTTAAACGTATTATCACTGTTGTATTATTTATTAATTTCACTGCACAGAATATGGTGTTTTTAAAAACTGTTTAAGATATTACGTTTTTATTCTTAATTTTACAAATCAATCAACGTCAGAGTTTTACTTTATCTCAACAACTTTACCCAAAATACATGAGCTATACGATCTAAAACTGTATTATGCATATTTAAATTTGTAAAATTTTGTACATACGTTTCCTTTGCTGATCTCTGTCACATCAAAAATCGTTGAAGTGTAGTCGACGCATATTGGTTGAATTAAATCGGATAATATAAAGACTTGATTTAGGACGAGAATAGCTATGTCTGCAGCAAAACCGGTCGACGCCCCTTTGTATTTATTTTTTATCAGTATCTCGACGACCTAAAAACAATAATAATGATTAAAAAATATTACAATATAATTTATAATAAATTCATTTTAAATTTAATACCATTTTTTTAAAAAAATATATCAAATATTCTGTACTTTTCTGTCGAAAACTGTGTATGTGCCTAGCATATAAGGCCTCTTGAAAGAAAAACGCTTAGAGTACATGTTGATAAAAACTTATTAATAGGTGGTCGTAAAAATGCGCTACCTTAATTATACGTTTCCTATTAAATTACAAAAAATAAGTAATTATAAGAATCAAACAGGTTGGTATTTATTTCTAAACTAAACAAATAGAAACGAATGAATTCCGTAATGGTCTTGCGGGCAAAGTGTAAACGTAACTTGCTAAGAAACGAACATTTGTGATCGATCACAGTTCCATATAAAACATGTGGATTATTCGAAACTCGTTTTATCAGCATATATAAACATAAATCTAGTATACACATCTTGCGATCGGTGATAAACATTGAGAGATATTCTATTCTAATTGGTAAAAAAAATCACACCGCTGCCACTACACACAAACAGAACTCGGGCTTGAATCGCGGGTTTACAAATTTAATCATCTACATTACTTCTGTTGGAAATATTACGATTGTTAATTATT
The DNA here is from genome assembly GCA_034766995.1 of Acanthacorydalis orientalis. Classification (NCBI taxonomy): domain Eukaryota; kingdom Metazoa; phylum Arthropoda; class Insecta; order Megaloptera; family Corydalidae; genus Acanthacorydalis; species Acanthacorydalis orientalis. The sequence goes on along the minus strand of CM068319.1, from coordinate 4,977,637 downwards.
TTACAAAAAACATTCATTGTCTAGAAAATCATTTTATTCGTACATTTTTATGTGGTCACTACAAAAAAATGTCTGTCACACTTTATGTTCATTCTGTACGAGTAGTATACATACTGAAGTGCTATTAATAAACGAAACTAATCGAAATGAAATTACTGAAACTAAACATTTTGAAAAACAATTAATTCAAAATCATATCTCTCGTTATTGATCAGCATACATTGAACTATACTAATCAGCTGCACTAAAAAATGTTTTGATCACTGTGCGACACTACCTAGCATTTGACTTATTCATCAAATGTCAACATAATCTCACAGGGATCGAGACGTTTCTTTAAACCGATCACTTGAACGGTTGGGAAAATCTACGTTATAAAAATCAACTTACATCTCTATACTGTGCGAATTGGTCATTTTCACTATTCCATTCCCTGTAGATTTTTCCAGCAGCGACTGTATATAACCTTGGGTCCAGTTTCTCAAAACAATGTGCAGCTTCAATCACATAACATTAATTACACAGTGTTACAAATACATAAATATTTTTCAGAAATAAATTGTTTCGCGTTGGTGTAGCACTTCCGACTCAGTTTCGATTAGGGAGTGAGAACTCTACTTCTACTTAAATTAATGAAAAGGAGAATATTTTGATTTTAAATGTTTATTGACAGTGGATACAATATCGTTATGAGATAAACCTAATGTTGCTATCTCGATACTGACTTTTTTAGCTAATCGAATCAAAACCGAAAATTATTTCATTGCTCTGAATGAGAAAATAAATTGCATGTTGTGCAATGATGAGGTACGGAAATTGGGTCCGGAATTTAAGTCTTGGCTTTTAAGCCGGTCATGGAAGGAAGACAGGAGTTAAGGTACGGGAATCGGTGACTCGTTTAGCAATAGCGTGACTGATTTATATCGTCTTGGGAACATGACATTACATTTGCAGTTGTTACCTAACAATCAAGTTTAAAAAGTTAATTGTTCAAATATAAAACATATCTCTGTCAATGGCAGCCTTTTCACTATTTCTTTCGTTACAAAAATATTTTACAACGATGAAGAGGAGACCGGGATTAAGTGTACCTTTGATTTTTGGCCCAGGTAAAAAAAGTTTTACGAACTCACTTTTATTACTGTGCGTTTCTATTAGTGTCTCGACGCGACCAACGTAATTTAGTACAGTTCAATGTAATGGTTCCGGTTTTATTACGTTTTGAATATTTCAGTAGCGCAGAAGTGAATGTTTGTTCTCATGGAAATTTTTAATTATTTACAACTGTTCGCTGAAAACAATTCTGAACGTGGGCGATTATGAAATTTTAAGCCCTCATGAACACATTACCTTTATTTGTTTTTGTCATATTTACGATGCTAATATATTTTGTTACAATTAAAGTTCAAATATGCATACGGGGTTAAGTGAACCTAATGCGACCGGAGATAAGTGAACATGATCTTAATTTTGCTCTGATTTTTTTAAATTTAATTTTTTCCATAATTATGTATCATTTCCCGATTCACTGTATATGGAACATGAACGAAACAGAGTTCATAACGGTGCAGAAACAAAGCAGAGTCGTGGCTCGTCGAGCTAAGCCCACTGACGCCAACGAAGTCGTCCAATCGAGCGGGTCCAGCGGCTTAAATGATGTCGTCGTAGCCCGAATTCGACGTAGAAGAGTTTAAATGAAGTCGACTTATAGGGTGCAGAGATTAATGCAATTCCGATTGACAGCGCCGAATTCGACGCAGCCGGGACTGATCCCACTGACTTCGTCGCCAACAAGTTCATCTCAGTCGAACTTAACACAACCGAGTCCGCCGCAGTTGAGCCTGGCATTTCTGAGTCGGTTTCCGCGACTATTGGAACGCTTCGTCCTCGTTTCTAAAGACCGACGGATTTTAAATCGACGCTCGAAAGTATTCGAGCATACCCGAAGGCCGGTCCGAGAAAGCAAACTCAGAAAGGACGTAAGCGGCGAACAAGCGCCGTTCTTACTGACTCACCTGATATAAAGGAACTGGTAGAGGATTAGGAGAGTGAAAAACAAAGGAAAAAAGAGCTCCTACGAAAGTAGTCTTGAAATTCATACCAGCAGTGGCTTCCAAGAAGAGACAACGACCGAAAAAAAAACAGTAATTTACAGTTATCTGTTTATGAATACTTTTTTATGCTTTAATTTAGAAAAAAAGTTTGATGCAATACATGTAGACTATGGGGAAAAGGGTAAATAAAAAGTGTTAAATATTTTTCATGACAGAAACGCTTCATATTTATTTTTTTACTAATTTTTAATATATGGGTTCGCTTAACCCCGGAAATTTTGACATGTCAAGTTTTGCACGTCTTCACTTTTTCTTAAATAATGAGAAAAATACAAAATGAATATTAAAACTGCCTACACATTTCTGTAGTTAAGGCTTTGACCTTTGCAATAGAATAATTTATTTTGAGAAACACATTTATTTATTTAATGAAAAACGATTTTTTTAAAAAAGGTTCATTTAGTCCCCGTCACCCCTATATGAATTTCAGACAAGTCTCTTTTTATGCGTAGACACGTTCCACAGAAATTTGCATAAAAAGAATCGCACAAAAGAGACATAACACGTTGAAAAATTAGTTATACTTTCCATAATTTTCTAAAACCGCATAAAACCAAAGCAATGAGTTAAAGAACACACAAAATCGAATTAAAGAAGTTTATGAAAATTCAGCGAAATAAAAAATTTCCACGAAAATCTGAAAAAAAATAAAACTTTTTTCATTTCATTTTATTGAAAAGTAACAATTAATTTTACATTCTTCCTTCAGAATTACCGTCGCTATCTGACAATGTTAGACACCATTTGTGAACTGGTGCGAAATCACTTTCATCAGTAGAAGAGATAGTCAGTGCATAAGATCTACATGGTAAAGACAATTGTTCTTCATACATTTTTGTAGTTAAGGCTTCGACCTTTGCAACAGCACAGTTTATTTTGAGAAACACATTTATTTTGTTAATCAAAAAACGATAAAAAAAACAATTCAATTAACCCCTGTCTCCCCTATACATAATTGCTAAATTTCTTAAACAGTAATCGAAATCAATTCAGATATTTATGTAACGGCCATGCAGAAATTTTCCGTGATTATAAAATAATGTATACTTAACTTTAATAGTTAATTATTAAATAATTTGAAGTTATTTGATTTTAATAAGAAAAAGTATACAATTATGAATACAACGAATTAACACAATAAATATAAAAACGAACGTTCAACATAAATAATAAAGGAGTTACCGCTGAACGTGTAATACGGAAATTTTAATAAGATAGGAATGTTAATTATTATATATTTTTAATGTTTAATTGAAATTTGAAATCAAGCACACACTTTTTCCAGAAACAAAATTACACATTCATGATCTTATGTGTGTCTGAAAACACAAGTCATATTTCAATAATCCAATACAAGCTGATAAATTCTGATAGGATATTTTGTCCAAAAAAAAATAATAACAATGCTTTACATATTTTTTCTTTGTAATTTATGCATATTAGACGATTCATATAATCAAACGTGTTAAATCAAAATCTCTTTCGTCGTGTAACTTCTCCCATCTGATTTACTATTTCCATGTAGATATTTAGTATTATAATTTCAATACAAGTACAAACCTGTTATGACGAGTTTCGGACTCAATATCGAACCGCCACATATATGACTACGTTTCTCGTTTCTCTTGATGTACAAACCAATGTGCCAAGGGAAATCGCCCAGTTCAGCCCTCTTCCCTTTTACTACGAACGGTGTCCATTTTGACAATTTTATGCCACATACTGAAAAATACTACTGTTACGAAATTGTTAGTTATAAGACAAACCATTGAGACTAGTGTCGCCCTGTATTTGAAAAAATGTATGTGACAGATAGAGTGGCAATAAATAGTGTAATAATCACAGACTTCAAACACACTGATTTATTACACACAAGACAGAATATAAGAACATTTAAAAACTAAACATACAGGATTATACCACACGTCACAAACCTAAATAAAGGACAGTAGATTAGAACGCGGCAGTATGTAGTTAGGTGCCAGTCATGTAACAGTGCACCACGGCTGATCAACAATATAAATATTCAAATACAGTCCAGTAGTTATTATTGTTATTTAGAATTCGTTACATTTTTGGTTCATCGAACCGGATACGAGTGAAAAACTCCGAAATTTCGACAGAAAAGTGCAGTGAAAAATCGGAGCACGTGTGCGCTAAAACGTGAACAGTGAACAGAACGAATTCTAAAAGTATGCACCTAGCTGCAAAGCGAAATCTCTCATTCGTGGTATCTGAAATAAGCGTGTGGCGCAGGTTCAGTGCATATCAAAACAAAATCGAAAAAGCATTTCGATTCATCGTGGCCGTCTGCCGATAGACGCCACCGTTTCGCGCTCGAACAATAGCTTGTTGCGTACGCACATCGTCTCGATTGCTACTCAACGAGACACCATCACTAGCCTCATCCTCGTAGCTCTTACAAGACAACGCTACGATAACCTGAAAACTGTATGACCTAAACTATAGCATTCACGTCATTTCGACGATCGAAGTATTCAACAATGCCTGGTGACATTGACAAGAAGCGTTCAGAGTTGCTCACTGGAGAGCTTCTCAATTTTGCGAACAACGCAAAACGCATCAAAAATCCAATCGCCATTTTCAACAAATTGGAATAAAACAAACAAACGGTGTTTGTGACAGAACTTCAACAACTGAATGAAACTTGGAAGGACGCGCAGCTGGCACCCAACTGGATCGAAATCCAGACTCCCGAAGCCAAACGGAGCACGTTGCCATTTTTCGAGAAAGATCAAAGAGAAGAACTTGAAGATCTCTACAACGAGGCACGCGACTCTTTCATTGAGTCGCTAGCAAGGTTTCGCACCGACAACGCAGGAGCTTCAACATCGAGCAAAGTAGCACCGGTCAGCCCGAACGACACTCCATCAACGTTCAACATACCAACAATTCAGCTGATAGAATCATATCAACAAGAAGGTGCGCAGAATCTTTCAGGACCTGGAACTTTTTCAAGTCATCGAACATCAAGAAGCAATTCGATGATTTATCATTAGAAAGTTTTGCTCGGGATGAAAATAATAAATATCATTATAGGGATCTATTCAATCGACCAGCCCATGTAAATCCTTTACTTGACGATGAACGATTAAGTGAACAATCAGAACATCACAGTAACGATGAAGGTTATGCAGGTCAGTCAGGAAGTTCACGTACCAAGTATAGAAATAAATAAACCGATGACGAAGGTGGTTCGTTATCAAGCTTAGAAGATAACAGTGGCGAATCATGTAGCTCCAAGCCTAGAAACGGAATATCCTTAACGACTAAACAGGCAATAGAAGAATTGACATCTTCTGATATGGATTCGTCGTATCCACAAATAGAATCATAGAATTATTGCGAAATAAACACATCATTAAAAATAAAATTATATGTGACCGATGCAGTTTGGTAACCGATGGTGACATCGACTGAAAACGACCTGACCTGTGGGAAGAGAACTGGTCGTTTCAGAAAAAGAAAACAAAATCCAATATTATATCAACACCTGTTGCAATACTAGTGCCAAAATCGTCGACAGAATATCGAGCTCTTATTGGAGATCGAGATGCAGAAGATACAAAGGATTTATCGAACGTGGATTCAGATAATGAAGAGAACGACGATGAATCAAGGAATGGTGTAAAGTCGATTCTAATTACATCAAAAATCATAATAGGCTGGAAAAATGATTTCGGGTTTGTTGAAAAAGTGATCGATGAGGATACAGTCCACTAGTCATTATTGTTATTTAGAATTCGTTACATTTTTTTCTAATCTGCTGTCCTTTATTTAGGTATGTGACCTGTGGTATGATCCCGACAGAAATATGATCCTTTATGTTTAGTTTATAAATGTTCTTATATTCTGTCTTGTGTGTAATAAATTAGTGTGTTTCAAGTGTGTGATTATTACACCATCTATTGCCACTCTATCTGTCACATATATTTTTTCAAATACAGGGCGGCACTAGTCTCAATGGTTTGTCTTGTAACTAACAATTTCATAACAAATACAAACGTCTCTTTATGTGAAAATGAATATAGAATCAATAACATTAGACGGTCGATACGATCATGCAAAAAAAATAAATATTAGCAAGAGTAACCATGTGACATAACACCGACAGTACCTTTGAATAAGATAATTTGATGATCCTTTTATTACGCTGACACTACCATTAAGTGGTATTGTAATGATTATAAATGGCACTACAGCAAACAAGTACAGTTCCCCGCAGTCATATAAACGTTTTATTTTGCACATAATATCTCTTCACACCACTGTTTATTACGAATAATATTTTTTTAAAAATAAAATGTAAGAAATTATTTTAAAAACTGTAAGTCAAATTTATCATTGAAAAAGTTAACGTACTTAAATTAATTGCGCCTTAAAATATTTCAACATTGAATATTTTCATTAGAAATATAAATCAATGGGGTTTTTATATATGCGTAACTACCATATACGAGTATTTATAAATATATTTTACAAATATATGTAATTATTTCATAAGCTAGAAAATTGCTGTTAATGAACGTATTTTGAATTAAGGGCTTATATATATACACCTTTCTGGGACCTCAAAAATAGCCTATTTTCAGGAATATTTTTCAAATGGAAAATAATGTTCTATTGCAAAACTAAAGCGTATATTTTAAAGGGCATACACTGTAGATTATTATAATATTTTTTTTCAAGTCGATATTTTGCGCCACGTGCTAGTAATCCATTATGGACGTGACGTAATCGATGCAGCGATACAAGGTGTATTTCCGGAAGATGTTATCTCAATCAAAATTTTTAAAATTGCAAATTAAAGTAGATAGATTCGACTAATTAATGGCACAGTCTTTTGTCTAAATAATCATTTTTTTGGAAAAAAATAAAATTTCTGCGTTGAAATTAGGATGTGTTTTGTTAATAATAAATCTAATAGTACAAATATCGAAACGATTGTATGTAAAAATACTAGGTACTGATCTAAGAAATATTTATGCAAAATTTTATTCAAATCGGTCAAGTATTTTCTGAGATATTTCTGGTACTGTTTTGGAACAGTTAGTTTTGAGAAAAATGCGTTTAAAGTCTCAAACAGACTTTGAAGCCAGATGTCGATGAAATTTTCTACTCAATTAATGTTTTTCTTTTAATTTACACACTATCATCGACGCCTGAACTGTAAAATTTATCTTCCGTCCGATTGAAGGCTTCTTTTTCCTCCTTTTTTTTGAGTTTTGCGTGCTGTCCGGGCTTCCTTTGTCGCACTCTGCGCTGAGCGCTTGGTGGAACTCGACCTCTTGAAATCGTTCTTGTCGAGCCACTGATGAACAAATCTTCAACAATCGATTTGTTTCATTTTTAAAAGTGCCACTGATGCCTCATTGAATACACAAGCGGCGGTATTTGCAGCAATTTCGACTATGGAAAGATCACTGTGTAATTCCTTCGACACTATTTTCCACATCAAATGGTTTAAAATGTCATTGTTATTTTGTATAAATCCTCCCACATAAAGTTCTAGTAGACTCTTCGAACTCAGACCTTCGTAAATGGGTTTTATCGCTTCAATTCTATGGAAGTGCTTGGTAGTCATATTTATATGTAGACAGTATGCCAACGCCGTGCGACAGGGCGCCCGACCACCAGCACAGTTTCGGCTGTAACTCTGGGACCCGGTGGTCTAGAATTTTCGAAAAATCGATTTTTTTTTTCGAAAGTATAGTATCTTAAAACATACTGTTAAAATTTGATGACGAAATTCAGAGTGTTTCAGGATCTACAGCCCATTAGAAGGTCAGGTCAGTTTCTTGAGAATATACTTGCTTGAAACTTTAAACGCGTTTATCTCGAAACTACTTTTTTTCGTCTTGCGGGGGCCAGAAAAAAAAACTACTTGACCGATTTGTCTGAAATTTTAATATGTTAAATTTTTTAAAAACTATTAGTTTTAATTGTTAAAACTAATAGTTTCCGTAAAATATTTATATTTTTTTTATTAACAAAACATTCAAAAATACTGGTCGTTTTCAAACTTGTACTTTTGACTACGCGCCATTTTGTCAAATTTTTTTTTTTTTTATTCTACTTCCTGCGATAGCTATACTTATACTAATTAAAAATTCGTCAATTGTTTTATTTCAGATCAGAGGGAGAGATAAATCATCATTCACCACGCAATTCCATTTTTTTAGAGGGAGACTTCAGCATCATTTTTCTAATTTCAAAATATTTTTTTTTGGTCTTTATTTTCATTTTTGTGTAGTTTATTAGTAATAAAATAAGTGTAAAAAAATTTGAAAGCATTATTCATTACCCTCATATAGAAAAATTTTTTTTTAAAATAGCTTAAATTTTAGGCCGCTAGACAACCGGGTCCCCTTAACGAATTTTGAAATAAAATTTTGTAAAAATATTTTTGAGAGATAGTACTGCCCGAATATGTGATTTTTGAAAAATCAATTTCTTCACTGCTCACTATATATATATATATATATGTATATATGTATATATGTGTATATATATATATATATATATATATATATATATATACATATATATATATATATATATATATATATATATATATATATATATACATATATATATATATACATATATATATATATATATATATATATATATATATATATATATATTCCCTTAAGTAAACTAGAAATATTTTATAATTTAAAAATTAATTCAAAAAAGTCCTTTTATGTATTAAACAATGTATAAAATAACACACATTCTGTAGTAATAAAACTAAACTTATTTTAACTGAAAGTGGACTAATTAAATCACGACAGTAAAATTAGATTAAATTAGTTATATCAACATTGATTTGTTGCATTTCTCAAAGACAACTGAACAAATAATCAGAATAATTTGTTATGCATTTAATCTCTACGATAGTTATGGATCTTAATGAATATGATTTTTGTACATTTTTCGTATAAGATTCACAAAGAATTCGATCATGGTAAATTTCATTCTAAGAGCGAACGTAATTGCATACAAACACTCATTTTTTTTAAAGAAAAATTAGAAATTTCAAGTATTTTTAACACTTCATTCAGAACGTCCCGTTGATTTACAAAAATATATCTAAATGAATACCTTTGTCATTCTACAACGTAATAAAAGTAATTTTTCCCAAACTAGTAGAAACTCAAAGGAAAAAAATGTTTTATTCTACATCAGTTATGGACGATAACTGATATCAGTTATTTATACAACAGTTACGGATCTTAATGAATGTGACTTTTGTGCATGTTTCGTATTATATTTGCAAAGAATTCGATCATGGTAAATTTCATTCTAAGAACAAACAACATAATAATATACAAACATCAAATAGTTTTTTAAGACAAATTTATGAATTTCAAGTATTTTTACGACGCTCGATTCAGATCATTCTGTTAATTTACAAAAAATATATTGAAATAGAAATACCTTTATTATTCTACATTGTACATGTTGAAATGTAAGGTACATTTACATCGTATCATAAATTGAGCGTTGCGAACGCACCGCAATGCGAGTGTGTGTGTAAGTGCATAAGTAAAGCATGGTCATGTGCATACGTATGATGTATAGCAAGACAGACGCGGGACGCCGTAAGTGACGGCACGACAATGTAACAGCTGCTATAGAACGCACGATGCGTTGATTTTTGTAAAATAGTTTTTTCTTCTGTAATTGTTATTTTCTTAGTGTTTAAATAAATAATAATTTAAGTCACTTGTGCTAATAATTATTTCATGGACCCTCGTTTATTATTTCAACAGTACAAAATCAATTTTTGCCAAATAAGTAGAAATTTAATGGGAAAAAAATGTTTTTTTTTTCTATATAATGTTTCATATAAGAGCTTTACTAATGGGCCAAATTACTTAATACCTCTAAATGAACATCAAAAATCTGTAATTGTAGTTATTTTTTTTTATTTAATGCACCACTCTAACAATATTTATCATACTTAATAATTGTAACTTGCAGTTCCTATGCAAATTAATGTCGAATTAATTAAAATGCAAACGGAAAAAAATGACAGTAGTAAAGATTTAAAACTAATAAAGTGTTTACCTGGTTCACACGTAAATAAGAACGCATGATTCCACGATCCATTTCGGCAACTCAATTCTTCATATGGTAAAAAATCACGAAAATAAGAATGTTTGCACTTCACCCTTGCAACAGTGCCATTCGCCATCGGCTCATCGCATGACGTTATATTTCCTCCGTAGAAGCAATCGATTTGCACTGATGTTGAGAAGAGTTCAGGGCAGAATACTGTAAATCGATAAGATATTATATGAAACAATGAATTACATTCTCTATGTATTATTCTAATGAGATACAAATAGTAAAAGACGAACTGAAATATACAAGTCGAATACAAGTCACAAGAAAATCGAATAATGAACCCAATAAAACATATTTTTTTGAATGTCTACATTTTATGTTCTTACATATCTGACAAATTCGGTATTAAAAGCAGAAAAAAATATTTACAAGTATTCTAAAAAAATATATTTCAGATGAATTTTATAACACAGTGTACCATTAATAATGCATATGATGTATATGTTCCATAAATTATATATATATGTTCTGTAAAATATTTACCTGGTCGATCAAAAACTGTCATCGATGACCATTTGCTAAATCCGTACTAAAAATGTGTGCTCGCTGGATACAAATTATAAGTATTATTATTATTGATGTATTTTAAGCGTTTATCGTCTATTCTCTCCTGAGACTACGTGATCTGTGTTCATGAATAATATGTACGATGTAATCATTGCGATCGGTTAGTTCCGACTCTTAGGTAACATTATAAACACACGAAATGTTTGTGAGTCGCCCAACACCGAATGAATGTATGTCGTCGTCCTACAATTTACATAACGGCCTAACAACGACAAATGGTCAGCTTGAAATCAATTTATTTACTGTACAGAAATATGCTTGGTGAAATAATTTGGTGAATAATCTCCAAAACACATGACAAATATAAGTAAATGTAGAAATATTAACAATTTTGCATTTATTTATTTCGGAATGCTCATAAAATCTTCATTCATTCAGCGTTCGTAACGAATTTTTTTCAGTAAAAACGTCTTACAGGGTGCGTCGAGAAAGAAATGAATATTTTTGACGGAAAACGTCTTACACCGCGGGTTTAAAATGGGTGGGGGCTGTGCGAAAGTCGATGTTACGATTTTGTGTATATTCAACAAATCTTAATAACATTAAAACTATAACTCATATCCGAATAAGCAAAACATGGTTTAATAGAGCAAAGATGTAACGATTTTACGCAACGATAACATTAAGCGCGTGACGTCAGAGAACGCCACAATATTGTCGCCAAATTGTAGTGGAGTAAAATTAATGTAGCTCAAGAGTGTGTGCATGTAAGATGTTGTATGAGGTATCCTTTAACCGAGCTAGACATGTGCTCTAAAATAAAATATTAACATTGAAAATAGTGAACGCAATTGAAAAGATATACACTGATAAAGTGTTGAAACTGAACTAATTTTCTCCAAAGTTTTAAAAATGTCCAAATACCTTCAAAACAAGAAGTTAAATAAGTATCGTAAACGTTTACAAGGGGAAAAAAGACTAAATTAGTAATCCAAAGGCCCTTATGACAGTATCAGAACGAATCCGGAGGTTGAGGCAGCATCGAGGATTTGAGGCGAACAACAGTCACGTCTGATGCAAATTCACAGCGTATAGATGTCGACAGTGAAATGGAACCGATGGAATGCGACGAAACGGAAGCAGATGTGACGTTTGAGAATAGATACTTTGAGTTTAAAACCCATTGAAAAGACATTTTATGGCAACAAGTTGTGGGTTCTGTTTGTAGACGTTGTGACCGCATATGGTTCCGAAATAATTTAAAACGGCCAAATGCAGCTATGTTGCAAACCTTACAACAGGAATTTATAGATCAAGACGTTCAACAATTCATGTTGTGCTCGACCTGCTTAAAATTAGTAAAGCCAAGAAAGGTGTCATCGTTGAGTAAAATGAACGGTTTCGCTTATCCGTTGAAGTCAACACATTTGCCACACAACTATATCGAGATGTTTCTTTTTCATCTAATGATTTACTGCACAGAGCATGTCATAAAAATAGTTAGCGACTGCCCCTGCGACCCCAAAAATACCGCTTCTGCTCACCGGGGACTTTAACATTGATGCGACGATCGTCTGAAACACTTTCTGAACGACAAGTTCAGATCTGTCTTGGCCACAAGTCCAACTGACTTTACAACTTTAAAGAATACAACTATAGAGTTAATGTTCTCTAGAGATATAAGTGTAACATTTAAGTCTTACATATCGTACTACTCGTACCATTGTTCTGTCTTTAACCAAATTTTACAAATTTATCACCATTGTAAGAAATGAAATGAAAAAAAGACACACAAGTTTGTTGAGCTCATTTCTTTCTTACCAACCCTACAAACACCACGCCCCGACATCACCGCTTAGGTAAGACATTTTCCGCCAAAAACCTCAGCGGTGGTGACTCCGACACTACTTATCAATTTTTTATTGAAGTATTACAAGATGCAAAATTTTGCTCTCTATCGACCTTAATGCGCCTTTGCGCTCTCCTATTGCACGCTTCTGAACCCTTCCATACGTCGTCTTTAAGAGAGCTGTTTATTTACCCTATCAAATATGTCACTGACGATACTAAATGGGAACTCTCGTCTTAAATCATTTTAAAGAATTCACTTGCAGCGTCACAACTCAGATCGTTTCTGTGGAACAGTTTCTCTGAAACACTCATGGACATCCTTGCAGAAGTGTTTGATTCGGTGAAAGACATTCATGGTGGATGATAACATTATATTCGAACAACAAAATCAACGTTGCATTCATGTTCAAGCGTGATATTCTTGTCTCCCAAATCTAATCCCGGATTTGCAGAAATGGCCGTTATTTACTGGAAGATTTATCTTTTCGTTTGGAGATCAAACTGATATACAATCGACTCATCATCTCTAATAATATTGTCTAGAAAATCATCTTCTAATTACCTCAAAGTAAATTTTAACACAGTTTTTTGCTAGTATTCGCGCAAATCTTCATAATTTCAAAATTTTAATGAAAATCTCTGATTGGATGTGAATATATTTTAAATTTTTTCATTTTTTTACCGTCATACTATTTTATGATGCTGTTTACAATTTACAAAAAAGACTAGTTATCTATGTAACGTTTTTATTTTTAAAAAATATGTGATACTAATAATAAATAAATTATTAACATTTAATAAGTAATGAACACGGTTCGGAAAAGATTTCCAAAAGTCTAGGAATAACTAAAAACCACTTCAGAGTTATTTATTTGAATCCACAGTGTTACAATACAGGAATGGATGAACAGTGAAGATTGTTAATTTAATTTTAATAATTTTCTATTTGTTTCTGATATCTACCAATTAGTGGTCTGATACAAGACCTACAAATTTATTTTTTTAAAAAAAAATCCGTCTAACAATAAATCCAGTAATGTATGATACTTGCCACATAATGTCGCAGATTCAACACTCGAAAAGACAGTTTCTAAAAAATCAGAAGCGAATTCTGTACTAATAACTCTTCTCATTAGATTACATCCTATTTGTTAGAAAATTTTTAAAAAAAGTGTCTGATAATCCGCTAAAATGTACATTTGACCATATTCAGAGTCGAAACATTAATTTCAAAAATATTTAATTTATTAATAACACAAACTTTACATGCAGATACAAACTGTTATGCGCTAGAATGATCAGAATCACCTAAGCAATATGTGTTGTGAAGATTTTGAGACGCAAGTTATATATTCACATAATTCAGGTAATGTCTTGAGAAGCTGACAGACAATTTCCATCAATAATAACTAATAAACATCCGGACTAGATGACATTATCCGAGTTCTGTAAGAAGTCGACTCGACAGTTCCCATCGAATAGCGACAGACACAAACGTCCGGACTGGACAACACCATGGGAAGCTGCATGGACAGTTCCCATCAAATAATAATATCGGAAAAGTATATAAACCAATACCAATTTAGATTTAAGTAGATTTGTTATAATTACAATTATAGAGTAACATCTATGTAATTTTATAATAAACTCCACTTGTATATTTTAAAACGAAGTTTCTGTAACACCAAAACAAAATTCGCAGCACCAGATATATTATCCATTCTCAAAAAAAGCACTGCCTGCAGTAAGACTGTCGAATAATGAGTTGACAGTTCTTACAAAAATTACTGTGTCTGGTGCTTCTCCTGGAAGAATTCTGTGTGATATAAGGCTGATAATACCAGCAGCCACCAAATAACTCATCACCTGTGCTGTTAAGGACATTATTATATTTTGCAGACCTGGAGACAAATGGGCTTTTATTAATTTGAGTAATTGGGGGTAGGGAAGATTACCCAACTTTATATAATTTTTGTATATGATTCTATTTAGCTTCATCGAAGAAAGAAGAGTCCTTCAATGTAACTTCAAACTGTATATCATGTTTCAAGAGCATATTCTGAGTGAATTTGAGTAAATAGGGCGGACCAAACTCTGTAAAAATTACTCTATCTTTGAAACCAAAAAAGGGATTCCTTTTTTTCGATTTTCAGGAATATAACTCTTTCACGTTATTGCCTATATGAGGACGTAACCTTCTGTTGCGCCTAAATGAAACGTTAGCTCCTACTGGGCCGTCAATCTATTCACAGCAGAGCAGGCCTATGACTTTTGCCTTGCGGTCGTGGCAACTGCTCTGTAAACTATTGATCTGGTGTCGCTAGTAGTAAGTCGGTACTTTTAAGCGTGAGTTTTAAAAATTCTCAGAATTGTTCGGTGTCTCCTTAGCCAATTTCCCACGTCGAGCCGGCCTCTATTATTCGCCTCGCGGTCATGGATACGCGCCGGAGACTTGGTATTGTGGTGCTGGTAGTATTTCGTTATTTCTGAGCGCGAATTTTAAAATTTCTTTTTACCCATTTTATACAAATAATTTGAAGTTTAGTGCAGAAAATGTAGGGATAAGTGCCCTAATTAAGAGGAATCCGGAGAAATGTGTACAATCTACCTTACTGACCCCGTATTTTGCGGATTTTTATTAATTAAATATCCAATTCAATTTTACTTGATAATATAGGTAAATGAACAAAACCAACGCGTTATCGTATTGAATTATTAGATTGTATTCGTATACAAAATATAAACAGTATACAAATGTTAATTGTTACTGAAGCACCTACAGTCAAGTCTATGTTTATCACATAATTTCTTTTAAGACATTGTTGTACTAAATAAAAACAACAAACTATAGATTTAGGTTAATTTGTTTATATGTTTAATGCGTACCGTGCGTAAGTAACAAATGAACGCAACAAAAGCGAACAGTGGAGTGAGAGAGAGGTCCGATAACAACCGTTTATTAGTGTCGCCTGGTGACAGGTACAAACCCTAACCACTAAATGTATTTGCAGTATAAGCGTGTAACATAGGCCTGACTTTGAGGCGAAAGTAATTCTCACGTAAAGAATGAGTGTGACAAGAGCGAACAGAGGAGTGAGAGAGAGAGAGAGAGAGGTCCGAGGTTCGACCTATTAATAGCGGCGCCTGATGGTATTTACATTCCATAGCCAGAGAAACGTATTGGCAGCATAAGCGAGTGCCACAGGCCTGCACAGAGACATGAATCATGAGTTTTACTCTCGGAATCCAATTCCAAGACGTGCCCGTTGTACCGTACCGAGCTAGATTACGTGACTGGTGACGTAGTCGTTTCCGCTTCACATTTTCATTTCCAGTCCGAAAAGTTTAATTGGTGTGGGGGTGGCCAAAGATGTTTTCACATCAAAGTTGTCTTTCAATTCATTTTTTTACGATATGAATGTATTGTAAATTTTCTTAAAAATAACAAAAATCAGCAATAACGGCCCCGTCTCTGAAATGAGTAATCAATATGTTCGTTTACTTACGTTCAGTTTTATTGTCGGCAGATAAAATCTGATTGATTTCATTTCGAGAGGACGCCACTAAAAAAGACAAATAGTACATTTATTTAAAATATTATATCAAATCTTATATATATATATACTAATAATATATTTGCCTTTTCACTAAAATATGTTTAGATTTCGTGTATCTGATTGATATAAAAAAAGGTCGTTCATATCATATTAGAACAGAAAAACATTAGTATTGGTTGGAGAGAGGGTGGGGTATCATTTATACTTTTCGAAAATTTGAGTCTGCATCGATTCGTATTAGCTAAAATGTGAAACAAATATTTGAGACGTTAAATAGTCGGAATGTCTTTTACAAATGAACACATTTTCCAACTGCAGCCCATATAAAACGTTCGTGATCAAACATATTTAATAGATGTTTACTGATCATTACTGATCCTTGCTTATGTTGATTTCTACCGCGACGCCATCATTATCAAACACTGATTTACAAAAAAATTAAGATATATAAAGAGATTTATCTGTACATTTGCGCAGTGAGAAGGATGACATCGCTGTCGAAATGCTGACAGAAAGAATCAAAAACTAATTATCCACGAACTAAAAATCGACATTTTATGTAAAAAAAAAACTCTGAACTGACTTAATGACAATCTTATATATAACAAAAATATCGATGTATCTTTTTTCTGGTAAGAAATAAGAATCGATTTCGAAAAAATTGAAGAATGTTTTAAGGTACATTTACTTTATCAAATTGAAGTATATAAATCTGAAAATATTCGCATATACTTATTCCTTAATATTTCGAAAACTAAGCTTGCGTGTACTCAATTTTGTAAACTGTCCTACTGATACGTGCAGTGTGGAAAAAACTGAAGCACGCGATACTTGTTGCTGACATTTTACTTGAAAAAAATTGTAAAAAATTAAAACATATTTTAATATTCTAACGGGAATATTGACAAGTTAGAATAAGATACTAAATGAGATTCATTTATTGTTTAATTCTTAAAAAAGATCACAAAATTGAGAACAATGCCGTGAAATAGCAGTGATAAAACAGCGGCATTTCTACTCAATTAGCTATTGTTTCATTTAACATAACATAGGATAAACCATTAAATTATTTCACGAATTATTGGCCGTTATAGTTGTTCTGGTTCTGTGGAAATTATCCATCGAGACAACAGATTCCAAAAAACCACCAGCATCATAAATAAATCATTCGGATATATAAAAAAGATCACTATATATCATCGATTGCAACTGAAAGTGAATTGGGCTCGAATATCTCTGCCAGGTCTATCCAACGAAAATCTTCCGATGTTGATTTATCGTCGTGTAGGGTCGCGAGAAATCCAATTATTTCTACCAAAAATAGACAAGTAAGACTTGAGTTTGCGAATCTGTACATTAATTGAAATGTTTCCAAATAGAAGGCCATGTCTCTGTATGACGAGCTCGAATTTAATTGGAAGGGTTTGGATGAGCTAAACCGTATTTGGCGGCTATACGTGCTATTCCAGAGGTACAAATAAGCACTGAGACGATAATGTCATGGTGTGGAGATGTTTTCCTGGCTAAAAGATCAGACTAATCCACAGAGTAAAATACATTATGTACCAGATCATGTGTAGAGACGTTCTTCAAAATATTATGCTGCCTGATGCCGATAAAAAGACGCCATTAAAGCAAACATTTCAACAAGACAACGACCCATATACTGTAAGAAAAAAGAAAGTGGAGCCAACGATGCGAGGTAATTGGCCGATTTGTATTAATATTAAATAATTTGTATTTAAGACGAATATGATTCCATTGTGACAACGAAGTGAAAAAAATATATTCCGTTGAGCCAACAACGTTGCATAGTTGTGTTTAATAACATGCGTGTACAAATCGACAGCTCAGCAATCGAACTATAGAAATTTTTGTTAGACGAAATCAATCGTACAATTTTTATCGGCGCCTAGTCGCAACGCAACGCCGCCGCCGCTCGCTCTGATATGTTGCGAATATCGTAGTACACATATGGACAAACCCGTTCCGCGGGCCGGATCCGGCCCTTTACCTCTTTTGATCCGGCCCTAATCTAATTTCAACGTAGTTTGTCTGATTCACGGTGGACGAAAACATGGTGTGTTCTACTAACTCACATTGACCTCTTAACAGGGGAATTAACTTTGGTTCACATAAAAATATCTCGTTTCACAACGGAGATTTTTTCCTTCGCAGCGGGAAGTTATATAATTAAGCCTAAAATAATAAAAGAAAAAAAATCGTTTTTCACTTTTTGACTGTCAGTTTACTCTCTGGCATATGCACTGATTGAGCCCTTTAATGGTTGGTGCACTGAAGGGATTTATTCAAATAGTTCCTGAAAGAGCAACAGAACTACATATCGATACGGAAAATTTAACAAATATTCACTGCACTACTCACCAACAAAACCTGTGTGCAAAATCGATTAAACTCGGAAATGTTATGGAAATTGTAGTAACCAGTATTAACTTCATTAAGTTCTGTGCGATTAATTACCGCTAATTTAAGGAGTATTTAGCGGATCTATTATCAGATTATGAAGATGTGTCTTATTATTGTGAAGTGAGGTCGTTGTGTAAAAGTAAAATGTTAAAACGATTTTATGATCTGAGATTAGACATTGCAGATTTTATGTACATAAAAGGAAACACAACCAACCAAGTAAAAGGTGACGAGTGGGTGTACTATTTACAATTCCTTGTAGGTGTCACCGGATACCTTAATAAACTGAATCTTAGATTGCGAAAAACAAGGACAATTGTTTCATGAACCGCATGAAAATGTCAACGCTTTTTGTAATAAACTAAGATTGTTGGAAATGCAGATGAGAGCTAAAAATTATTATCATTTTCCTATTTTAGCAACTCATAAAAATATCCCTTATGATTGTTATGGAGATGAACTGAAAGCACTAATAGAGCGGATTTGATACAACATTTTCCGACTTCAAAAACAAATACTCCGCATTCGCTATATTTACTTGTCCGATGGATGCTGATGTAAATATTGTGCCAGAAAACATACAGATAGAACTTATTGAGCTTCCGGCGGATTTGGTTGGTGATAAAATTACAATTTAATAAAATTGGTTTGAGGAATTCTCATAAATTTTATTTGGTGGAAGAAAAATATACCAATTTACGCGCCTTTTCAATAAAAATCATTTATCTTTCCGGCTGGACATATGCGTGAACAGTTTTTTTCGAGGATGAAATACAATAAATCAAAAATTCGAACAAGAATAACGGACAAAAACTTCGAAATTGCTATCCGATTATCCTTAAGTAATATTAACGTCAATATTGATAGTCTCGTGGTTCAAGTGCAAAGAAAATCTTCACATTAAATTGTTATGTCGTTCATTATATAATAAAATTTATGTAGAGCTGTATACCGAAGCATTATGTTATAAATAAATGAAATACGGAGTAGCAACTTATTTTAATTCATTTATTATTAATTTACTTCATTCAATAATTTGGTCCGGACCTTGACTCGGAGACAGAATGATAACTTGGGCCCCGAACTAGAAAAGGTTACCCATGTCTGTCATAATATATATATATATATATATATATATATATATATATATATATATATATATATATAAATATAAATATATTTGTATGTTTATATAATTAATCTCACAGTAAGAATGAATACTCCGTATCAAAGTCGTACGTTTCATTAAAAAAATGATACGTTTGTTATGACACCAATATCATATATGTATGTATGTACATAAATATATATATATATATATATATATATATATATATATATATATATATATATATATATATGTATATATATGATATGTTAGTATGTTAGGTATGCTTTGGTACATTTTTTGAAATTTTACGGAATATTTTTATATATGATATATAGATAGATATACTTACAAGGGAAGGATACGACCTCGGAAATTGAGTTTGGAACCAAACTTCGTGTAGCGGTAAGGTGCCCCAAAGGTATTAATAAAGGTATAACGTACTAGCTCGCACTATCCAGCCATTTTCGATAAAAAAGGCTCGAAAGTTTCTGCATCTTATAAGAGAAATAATTTCTTTGACATTTAGCTAGCTTGATAGCTATTCGGTAACGCGCAGGCTTGGCGTATCAGGTTCGAGTCTCGCTCGATTCATGCAGTTTTTTTCCCTTCACTGAATTATTATTTAATGCATTTTATTAAAAAAAATATTTAGATAAAAATGAAATAACATTTTCTTTCAAAAAATGCTCTTTTTTAAATTTTTACAATTTTATTTGAGAAAATGATTTTGTCACGATTTTTTTTTGATTTTTTTGCACTATTTTTCAAATATGGACACTTAAATATACGAATATGTTTGCAAAAAATGTTAAAATTAAAAAAAATCGAGAAAAAATCATTTTCTAAAGTAAAATTGTAAACATTTAAAAAAGAACGTTTTTCGAAAGAAAATGTTATTCCATCTTTATCTAAATATTTTTTTTAATAAAATGCATTAAATAATAATTCAGTGAAGGGAAAAAAACTGCATGAATCGAGCGAGACTCGAACCTGACACGTCAGATGATTGAAGCCGGCTCGCTACTGCCTAGATTTCAAGCTAGTTGACAACGCTTAAAAGTTTTTCTCTCATACCACTGATGCGGAAACTTTGGAGCCTTTTTTCTAGAAAATGGCCCGATAGTGCGAGCTAGTACGTTACTATATTAATACCTTTGGGGTATCCTACTACTACACGAAGTTTGGTCCCAAAGTCAATTTCCGAGATCGTATCCTCCCCTTGTAAGTGTTGTGGGTGAATCAAAATCTCAAAGAATTTTATAAGAACGTTGTAAGGATATGCGCTGAATGGTAATGAAGTTTGAATTCTGGAATGTAAACCAATGACTTATAACCAGTTACAATTATAACAATTGCCAGTTATAATCGTCTAAAAAGAAAAAGAAATGATTGTATATTTCAAGTTCCAAGCAGTTCGAACTTAATTTATGCTGTATATATTTTCTTTTACTGTTTATTAAATGCATATGTTCTGAAATGCAAATTTTTATCACTTTTTATATGCATTCTAATGCTGTTGTCTGTATAATGTGTACTGCATAAAAATATGTTTATTTGTTTTTAGAAATAATGTACGAAATTACAAAAAATTATGAAAAAAATAAAAATCTTTCCAAGTATATTATAATTGTTTGTCATAATTTTATGAGTAAAAGTACAGATACACTCTCGATTTTAGAGAAAAAAATACTCGTATGGTTTCAAATCGTGTAAATTAGGACACAACAGTGAATGTGAGAAACCGATCAGAAAAACCGGTATAAATAAAATCATGTAAAACTTGATTTCGAACTAAAAAACATGTTTGATATCACTCATTTTTTATAGAGCTGGATGAAAGATCGATTGTATTGGTCCATATGAAACAAAATACTTATCAGTGACAAATAACATGTTGATAATATACATTGAACTCGAATGTTTGATGCAAATACATACAGATAAACAATGCTGAAACGTTGAGTATGCGAAGAAATTTTAGTTCGATTAAAACTGTACAGTTCAAAACTCATGAGTAACACTCTCGTTAAGTGAATGGGATCCTTATTTCAGAATAAGAAAATGTTTATCTAGCTGAATTAGATTTAAAAAAAATTAATGACAGTTTCAAAAACGATCCTACCTGACGCAAATGAATCCGTTATCAAATATGTAACAACAAACAGGTAACTGTTACTACACACAGGAGAACACATTTTTTTAAAAAAATATTGTCTTAAGAACGATTCACCGTGTAACGTAACACCAGATAAAATATGCTAAAATACTAAACCGATACAGAACTAGACGAGCGTCATAAATTACGACATCGCTTCGTCTAAACAATTTTACCTATCCTTATCTTGTAGAAATTGGTCATCTTTCTTTTTATTTGGTACGTTTTCGTTGAAACAGACAGATGTATCGGCTACGTGAAGGTCGATACGCCTTCTTCTCCGTCTTAGTATGAAATGCCGTAAAACATCCATATAAGAAATGATTGTTTTATCAGATTTTTTGTAGGCATTATTTTTTGTATGTTATTAAACTTGATCACAAGTTTATTTTTTTACTTATTCAACCATGCATGTCTTAACAACACGTTAAAAAAATTATGTAGGGTATGCAACCAAATTAACAATAAATAGTTTCACGAAATTAATTTGAAAGGATGTTAATCATTGCATTTCACTCTTTGCAAAGGACATAACGATAATTGGTAGTGGTGCGCAGGCCAGTCAAACTAACATAGGAATCTATGGATATGCTATTTAGTTTACTATGACAGCAATGGACGGCGCTAGTTGTTCGATTTATAAGTCATTTTGTATCTTGTTTTGTGTAAATGTTCTCTTATTTGTCACAGAAAAATTACATTCTTAGAAAAATGCTGTTCAAAAATTTTATATGTTTAACGTGTGTTTAACATTGTTTATAACCACGTTTAGTGTTTGTGAAATAATTTAAGATTGAAACAGGTGAGTTATATTCTCATTTTATTAACTTTAATTGTTAATAGTTATTTATGTGTAGTAATATTTGTGTTATACAGCACGTCTTTGACTTCAAGCAATGGCAATTCGTGAATAACATGCTGATTCAGCAAGGAGAGTGAAATTGTGTCAGCATCAGTTTAGATCATGCGATTTTACCGATTTCCAACAAAACCGTTTAAATAGATCATCGGTCCCTACTTTACGCTTGGAGAGACAGGTATATTTTTTTTTTAAATTCTTACATGGACACACCACGTGATCACATTAACGTAATTTAATCATGTACCACGTGTATATTTTAATATACGAATATGTTTGACAAATAATGCAAAAGATTAAAAAAAGTACTGAAAAAATCATTTTTGAAATAAAATTTTAAAAATTTATAAAAGAGCATTTTTCGAGTGAAAATTGCAAGAAAATATTATTTCATCTTCATTTAAATACTTTTTTTTTAATAAAATACATTAAATGCAAAAAAATATTATTCAGGTAAAGAAAGATAAACTGAATCTCTCCAGCGAGACTCGATTCTGACACATCAGACTTTCGAAGGTAGCTCCCTGCCGACTAGCTATAAAAGTAGTTAATAATAAGGAAAAATTTTCTCTCATAAGCCTGATGAAGAAACTTTAGAGCCTTTTTTCTGGAAAATGGCTAGATAGTGCAGGCTAGTACGTTACTATTAAATACTTTTGTGGAACTGTAGCACTACACGAAGTTTGGTCCCAAACTCAATTTTCGAGGTCGTATCCTCCCCTTGTAAGTACATTTATATATAGTATATAAAAATATTCCGGACAGTTTCAAAAAATGTACCAACGACACTAAAACAATAACGTATATGTACACACACATATATATATATATATATATATATATATATATATGTGTGTGTGTATATATATATGTATTGTTGGATCATTTTTTTTACAGCGTACTTATAATAATGAGCTAAATATTTTTTTTCAATTATGTTTTAAATTTTCGAAAAAACTATACATTTAAGGGTTATAAATTCAATTTCAAATTTTCCTTCTTCGACACTATAAATTATCAACTCAAGAAAACATATTTTAAGACAGAAGTTGATCATGCAATTAAATTCCAATACTGTATTTTTTCAAAATCGGAATGAAATAAAAATAAAATGTAATACTTACAATTATTGAAAAGACTGGATAGTCATTTCGTGCAAAGGGCATTCTCAATTAACGGCAACCCTTGCTTCCAACACCATATACTCCTCCAATGTGTAAAAGTACCATATAAAATAATTATTTTACCAAAACACTGTCCTGACTTCCTTCTCATATATATGTGGGTCGTTTGATAAGTTTGGTAAATTGCTATGATGTGGTTCCGTCATTAATTTGCGACGTCACTGTTATCAAATGTCACTTTTCAAACCACCATGGGCAAAATTTCAGTCAGAAGCGACGAGTTGTTCACGTTCTGCAGATGTTTGAAGCAAGCATTACAGCATTTGTCGGAAAAATGGAAAAACGAACAGGCGTTTTGCGTCGATTCGTCATCGTGGATGAAACATAGATACACCACTGTACACCTCAGTCGAAGAAGTAGTCAAAGTAGTGGACAACGTCTCTTAAAGTTGTGCCGAAGAAGACGAAGACCGTTTTGTCGACTGGAAAGACGATAGCCAATGTTTTTTTTTGTGATTTCCAAAGATTCATCATGATCGACTACTTAACGATGTGAAAAACGATAAAAAGACCTTATTATACGACATCATTGGACTGTTTAAAAGAAGAGCTGAAACAAAAACGACCGCCATTGGTTCGCAAAAAAGTGCTCTTTCGCCAAGACAACGCGCCATTCCACAAATCGACCGTCGTAATGGCAAAATTGCACGTATCAGACTTCGAATTGATTCCTCTTCCACTCTATTCTCTGGATTTGACCCCGTGAGACTTCTTTCTCTTCCCAAACTTAAAGATTCAGCTGGGCGGGAAGAAATTCTCGTCGAATGAGAATGTATCGCCGCTGTCAATGCAAACTGTGCTTTGCAGACTCGTTGGACCAAGTGTACAGCACTCAATGGAGACTAAGTTGAGAAATAAAATCGATTTTTTGCAAAAAACGAACTTGCTTTTTTTTACCATACTCATCAAACGGCCCTTGTTTTATATATATATATATATATATATATATATATATATATATATGTATATGTAGCTCCCTCTGGTTATGCTGACACTCTTTTCTTTGTATTCAAGTAAGAGAATGCTTTCTTCATCATAAAATACAGTCGCCATCAATTTTCCCGCTGACTTTGACACCTTG
Organism: Acanthacorydalis orientalis; assembly: GCA_034766995.1. Taxonomy (NCBI): domain Eukaryota; kingdom Metazoa; phylum Arthropoda; class Insecta; order Megaloptera; family Corydalidae; genus Acanthacorydalis; species Acanthacorydalis orientalis. The sequence continues at coordinate 4,952,634 of CM068319.1, read as the reverse complement.
AATTTCTTGGGTGGGGTTCTTCCTTTTCGGCCACTGCATGGATTCTTGTTTGCTTCCAGGTTGATAGTGATCGACCAATGTCTCGTCTCCGATAACAAATCTGTCCGAAATCACACAAAAACCGTCGCCGCACAGCTTCAAAAATTCCCGACTGCACGCAATCCGCTGCCTCTTTTACACTGGGATAGGCATTCTCGACATTCATCTTATACTCACCTTAGTCATGCCGAGATGATCATGCAAGATTCTGAGAATGCTGGTATCGGATACTCAAATCAATTCTGCGAGTTGTTTCTTCTTCAATCGACCACCTTTCGATACAAGATTGTCGACTTTGTCGATAAATGTCTGATGTGGTTACCTCGACCTGGCGTCCAGTGCGGTAATCTTCTTCGAAGTCTTCTCTTCCTTGTTTGAAAAGAGAATGCCACTTATAAACCCTTCTCTTTCCTGGTGAACGATCCTCGTAAACGGCGGACATCTCTTCCATGATGACTTTTGGGGATTTCCCTTGCTTAGTGACGAATTTAAAAACAGCGCGTAGTTCAGTTTTCTCTACGATCTCGTAGCTACTCCGAGACGAGTTATTCTTTCGGCGACAGCCTAATGATATTTCACTTTTATGCTAACAGTTCTCTGTTCGACCGTAACTAATGCAAAGTGTATCTGATCCTCCCTTCCCCCTTCTCCACACACTTTTTGACATCACCTCGTACGATAATAAATTATGAATATTAATTGAAACTAAGCAATCGTGCTTTTTATTAAGAGACATTCCTTTTCTCTAGTATATAAATTTCTAAGCTTACATTTATTCGTTCATTCTACAATTATGAAACACCTTTAACAATCAATTCAAATGCACAACAAGTTTACCAGTATTTTTCAGTATATCATAACCATACTGCCTCTTTATTTTAATAAAATCAGTACAGGAAAAATTATATTTTATAGGCTTATAAAGTGACGTTTACGATATATTTGAGTAAAACCTTAAATATATTTATGCACGATCAATTCTATTTCGTCCATAAACGGAAAAATGTCAATAAAATGATATTTATTATAATCACAATCAACGAACATGAACATGTATCGAAGGAAAAATCGATTGCCAAAATCCGTTGCAAATCTCGTAGCTAGTGCCGTTCCTCTTAATGTCTTCTGCCAATATTCATCACTGGGACAAGACAATTGTTTCTCAACTAGTAAAAGAAACACAATTAATCAAATTATTTCATTTCGTTGTATACTGAGTTAGAAATCTAAAACATTGTTATTTTTATCTTAATATATAATAAAACCGCAAAACGTGAGGCGTTTTCATTTAAATTGAGATTATTATGCAGACATTATAATTAGCAGACTCTTGAAGATTGCAATGGTCTTTGCAATGGTTTGCGAGCGATGGTTTGAGACCATTGCAATGATTTGCAATGGTCTCTCGCTTGGTTTTTAGTATAGTATTATAATATATCTCAAAGGAATATCTGAATCGAAAGTGTAAGAAAGATTTTTAATAATATTAAATGTTAGTTAAGGTAAATAAAGGTCAATTGAGGCCCGGTCACAGCTCTAATAAATTAAGATCGGTTGGGATTAGGTCGCAGCTGTCCAAGACTGGTCAGGTCAAGATCAGCATTAAGTTTTGTTGAGCAAATCTAGATCAGAATCGTGTACGCTTTTACTATTAACACGACATAAAAACGATGTCTGATATACATACATCATATTTTCTTAACTAGTGTCACTGCGCTTGACATGGCTTGGTTTTATCTGACCTGATCTTACTTGTTTATCGAATTATCACTACTCGTATTATAGTACTCCAAAAAATAATACTGAAGATGATTTATGTAAATTTAATCTTTATCTCTTATGTTGAAATTACGTTAAATTACTGTCAATCATCTAATAGCAGTGTACTTATAATAAATTATGAATATTAATTGAAACTAAGCAATCGTATTTTTTATTAAGAGACTTTCCTTTTCTCTACTATATAAATTTCTAAGCTTACATTTATTCGTTCATTCTACAATTATAAAACACCTTTAACAATCAATTCAAATGCACAAGTTTACCAGTATTTTTCAGTATATCATAACCATACTGCCTCTTTATTTTAATAAAATCAGTACAGTTAAAATTACATTTTCTAGGCTTATAAAGTGACGTTTACGACACATTTGAGTATTGAAAAACCTTAAATATATTTATGCACGATCGATTCTATTTCGTTCATAAAAGGAAAAATGTCGATAAAATGAAAGTTATTATAACTACAATCAACGAACATGAATATGTATCGCAGAAAAAAACGATTGCCAAAATCCGTTGCAAATCTCGTTGCTAGTGCCGTTCCTCTTAATGTCTTCTTCCAATATTTACCACTGGGACAAGACAATAGTTTCTCAGCTAGTAAAAAAAACACAATTAATCAAATTATTTCATTTCGTTGTATTCTGTATACTGAGTTACAAATCTAAAACAATGTTATTTTTTATCTTAATATATGATAAAACCGCAAAACGTGACGCGTTTCGATTTAAATTGAGATTATTATGCAGACATTATAATTAGCAGACTTTTGAAGATTGCAATCAAATCGCTTGGTTTTTAATGTAGTATCATAATATATCTCAAAGGAATATCTGAAGCGAAAGTGTAACAAAGATTTTTAATAAAATGAAATGTTAGTTAGGATAAATAAAGGTCAATTGAGGCCCGGTCACAGCTCTAATAAATTAAGATCGGTTGGGATTAGGTCGCAGCTGTCCAAGACTGGTCAGGTCAAGATCAGCATTAAGTTTGGTTAAGTAAATCTAGATCAGAATCGTGTACGCTTTTACTATTAACACGACATAAAAACGATGTCTGATATACATACATCATATTTTCTTAACTAGTGTCACTGCGCTTGACATGGCTTGGTTTTATCTGACCTAATCTTACATGTTTATCGAATTATCATGACTCATGTATTATAGCATTCAAAAAAATAATACTGAAGATGATTTATGTAAATTTAATCTTTATCTCTTATGTTGAAATTACGTTAAATTACTGTCAATCATCTAATAGCAGTGTACTTTCATTATTACTAATTTAATATTGAGTTAATTCCATATTGTCACACGACTGAAACGATCGTTATAGACAGAAACCACTTTCAGTTGAAGAGCTCTACTTTAAATACATATTGGAAATACTGGCGAACAAGTTACAATTATATGAAATTGGTGCAAAAATAATTGCGTTTTTTACGTATTGAGTACAAAGACGCATATTTAATTTAAAAGTAAAATTTATTTATCAAAATGAAGATCATTGGCCTCCCAACACACATTTCTCCCGAAGGGAAACAAATTTGTTTATTTCTACAAGATAGAATTTTGGACTCCTGAAATTAACGAATTCATCGAAACCGCTTTGAGCTGATGCTTGATCTTTGAAAAGTTTCTCTCGTAGGAAATTACTTAAATATTTAAAAAAATGATAATCTGTCGGGGACGGGACCGGAGGATCGGAAAACGCTTCCGTTTCAGATTTTTTTTGAGTCGTAGAAACAAAATAGAGCACCAGTTCGCGAATTAAATGATCGACCCACGTACATAACCCAAAAATGACTGTAAATTGACTTTACTGAATGATATAACTGGACATTCGATTTTTATATTTCGGCTCAAAAATGAACAATTCAAATCAACAAGCAATTAAGAAAATTACAAATGAACAATTGAACTCTGATATTTTGTCGAGACCGTAAACGAAAAACTAACTTTCTCAAAGAAACTGAGAAAATATAAAAATAGATTGATATCTTCAAGTTTTTGCTAGATTAAGAACATACAAACGATCAGAAAAGAATTAAGTATCGAGAGGAATTACATGTTAATTGAAGAAAAATAACAGCAACCGCCTTTCAATCATGGAAACAGATTCTTCTTATATCGGCCCAATAATGATAGACGCGTAAGAACGAACACAGTAGCATAAAATAAGAATAGTGGTTTGAAGGAACATAATAAGAGGATTAATTGCTATTCATGTTTGTATATTCGAGCAACGCGTGTCAAAAGTCTGTGTTCTCGGTTGTGTTGTCATAGTCGTAGAAATAAACATTTGCCATTTATTTCTTTGCAAGGGACTAAATGTCTCGTTTCAGAAAAATGTACTTATTGTAATATTTCTTCGTTCTTATTTTTCTGTCTGTCGTTTAATCATTTTATGTATTTTTCTAATTTCGATTCTAAAACGACAAGACGTATCGTTCGGTAAGAAAGGAACAATTGAGTACCGAAAGCTGCAATTAATGAAAAATACTGAAAACTGTTAAGAATATCTAACCCGGATCGTTTGATTTCTCTAAAGACACTAATTGAAACACAACAACTGACTTTTAGTCAATTATAAATATTTTCTGAACGCCAAAAATGCATATTAAATTTTCAATTTGTAGAGTATGACAGCAATGGCAGCAAATAATTTACTTATACGCGATTTTCATAATTTCTATTACGAGTAACAAATATTACTTATTTTTTAAATAACTTCTTAATAGTTAATTCATATAAAATAGTATATTTACCGAAATTTATTGTTCGGGTATTGTAAACGTCTATAACATCTCCAAATCGAGTCAACTGTAATAAGTTTATTCCGGAGTTATTCTCTTTTCCTTTTATCACATCTCCATATGGCACCTAAAAAACCACATAATAGCAATTCTATAATTGTAGTTTAATCATAGCGTAATTACTTTAACTAATACTGGCATCTGATAATTATAATGAACAGAATTTATTGACTTCTCGTACCGTTATTAACAATCAGTAACATTTCCTCCGTTTTTATTTTACTCCTTATCTAAGCGAAAGCCGAAAAAAAGTATAAAAAGATTTTCAAACAGGTAAAGTTTAAAAAAATATTCCTTGGAACGAAATAGTTACAGATCGTATACAATTACTGCTGCAAGAAGTACATAAAACACTCAATAAATGATGTATAGTAAACTATTCTTCTATTATATTTTTAGAATTTAACGGGTGAGGTCTTCTTCTCAATACAATTATTTCTATTACGTACTCATATATTATATGTACATAGACTGTTCAATATAGTCTGTTCGGCATAGTCTGATGAGACTGATTTTTTTTTAAAAAACCTGCATCACTATCTATTGATAGGTGATTGCGTTATAAAGCTCTACATTTCATTAATGACTAATTATAACATTAATGATAACATTTTACTTGCGCGATAGCATGTCTGTGTCATTATTTTTGACGTTAAATGTGACAGAACCGTATTTACGCTCGTTGAAACACTATGGAGCAAAGAACCAATATTACATTTTGTAGAACAAATTTTATACTGGCATAGTTAAAAGGATTCTATATCAAATTGTGGCCAAGGATCTGAGAAAATGAAAGGTCTGTGCACGATATGTACCGCACGCGTTGACAGAAGTTCAAAAATATGCTAGAGTGGAGAACGGCGAAGACAAGCTAAGAGAGAGATATATATATATATACATATATACATATATATATATACATATATATATATATATATATATATATACATATATATGTATATGTATATATATATATATATATGTATATATACATATACATACATGTATATATATATATTTATGTATATACATATATATACATATATATATATATATACATATATATGTATATATATATAATATTTTTATAAGAACAGGGTAGTGTTAATAGACGTTCATGTACTTCACGTTTCACGAATTGTTTTCTTTATTGCGATAGAAGGGAATGTTGAAGTCGATATTAAACGACTCGAAGAAATTTCTGTTATCAAGCATAAGAGAAAAATATGCAGATCAAGTTTGGGACAAAAATTAAGAAAAGGAGGTGGACAATTCCATACTTAGTGTTGTATCGTCTTTGAAAAAAACGGAGGACTCAGTCAAATCGAACGAAAGATCCTTTTGAGAAGAAGAATGCAGAATGGCTCGAGAAACAATTTATTTTGCCATCGAGGATTTTATCATCCAACATTTACTATTACTGGAAGATCATGTAAAGTATTGCCGAATGCAGTTCCAGGAGTAAGAGAAGAAAAACAGTTTCATTATCAAACACTTTATGAAAAAGAGCGAAATAGAGTTTATAAAAAAATCAGGGAGCATCATACACGAAAGAATTCACGAATTAATAAAAACGAACATCTAATTCACAGACTTCTTATAAATTATTAATGACTAAAATATAGATGAACCTTTTAAATAAAAAAATAGCTTGAATCGAAAGCGAAAAAAGAACAGATGAATGTATTTTTTTTGAATTTTCCAATTTACTTCTACGATTAAACATAATTACATACTCATATTCATACACGACCATTCACCACCCATTTTTAATGACAAATAGTCAATAATTCTATAGAATTTGCTTTATCAGTTCTGCAAAATATAAGGTGGATTATTCATTTTAAACCATCTCAGGGCCGTTCTTGACGCAACTGTCTTTTCTCCAAACGTAGTACAATTTTTTCTGCAGTTTCTGTAGCGTTAGACCCGAGCTCAAATTCATAAAGCAAACACGCACGTACTACACTATTTTTCACATATATTTCTAGGGGTTACGATTATTTTTTAAATTAAAATGGACAGTTCGAGATTCATTTAAAATACATTCTAATATCACGGATAAACAATTCTTGGAATTTTGTCCGATAACAAGTGTATACAATTCTACGAATTATTGTACGTTATAACAACTACAGAACTTTTTTGGTTACCTAATATATATATATATATATATATATATATATATATATATATATATATATATATATATGTATGTATATATATATATATATTAAATAACTGCAATGAGGTTTCCATCGTTTAACACTCAAAACGAAGCAAGAGTTACATATCCATCCTAACTAATATACTTTAACTTATTTGTAAACAAACTACAAGAGACTATACTCTGACTACTAGCAAGAGACATTAATAAAAATTACATTAACACAACTCACACCCCACAAAAGCCGATAACTACCGATATAGGTAAGGGCACCGCACGAATATCCAAAACAAAAGGCCGACCCGGCCCGGTATAATATTTCATTATCAATAAAATTTATTTTTATTTTTATTTTATTTATGAATGTATAGTCACTGTGATATCTGAAATTGTAACGAGTACTAGTTAAAAGCGTCCTAAAATCTAATAACAATGAAACTATTATAGTAATCGAATATTTGTGTTCATTGTTTCAAACCTGCAGCTTATGTTATCCTCACATAACACAAGTAGAGGATGTTACCTTCACATGAGGTTCACCTTAGTAGCAAGAGAGCGAAATTTATATTTTCCTGCACTTTGGCCCTTTGTAGATAACAAAATCGCCATCGAAATTCACATAATTAAAATCAATCATCATTCATTGAGCATTTTGTGTCAGAATTTTTTAACGGTACGCGGGGTGAAACCATTTTTGTGCATTTAGTCCGTATCACAAATGTATCGTGATGAATATTTTTTACCGTTACTGTTTCTAATTTTTTCGTGAAGACGTACGATTCTTTTTATTATTAGTTAACTGTACTTGTCACCGGTTTAATAAAGGAATTCGATTTTATTATTAATAACTGATAATTAAACTGGACCGACAATTTAACTTGTGTTTCATTCGATATACGATACGATCATGTAAGCTGGTATCACATGATTTATTTCGTTAAAGAAAACCATTGCAACTGGCTTTTTTTGAACTAAGCAACACTAACGTTCCAGTTCAACACAACTCAACATTAACCGATACATTAAACAAATTTGAAACAATCTTTTGATTGACAAACATAAACACTTACGACTCCTGCCAATCTAGTTAGACGTGGATTAAATGATAACCTGGTCTCGTCCAAACAAATGGGCAGAACGTGTTTTGAAATTATCAAGTCTTCCTCTAGAATGAAAATTACAACCTTTAAGTAAAATCCGATTTCCACTGCATCGCTGACCTGCAAAGAAAAGAAAATAATAAACTTTTTGAGTATATAAATATACATATATATATATATATATATGTATGTATGTATTAGGTTGATTCAAAAAATTTCGGTTTTTATCATTTTGAGATTGGCGCCGATTATTCTAGTTTTTGTCATCTTTTGATATAGTCATGTGATACATCATTGTAAACAACGAAATTAGCACTACTGATTTCAGCTTATGTCTACTGTTTTCAATTTTTAGTATTATTGGATATAATCTCTCAAGTCAGTCATGGGAAAAAGCAAACTAGAGCAATTTTGTTGTATGAGTTCAAATTGTTTAAATTAATTTAACAATAATAGCAGAAAAATATTGTCAGGAAATTGAAGAAATGCATAAGAAGTTGCATCGTTTACATCCAGCATTAGTCAATTCTTCATCATGACAACGCCCGACCACACGTCCCAGAAATTACTTTAAAAAATTAAATGAACTAGGTTATCAAAACTTAACCTCGCATACGTTATTCTCCGACAGATAATAATTTTTGTAAACATTTGAGTAATTTACTATCAGAGAATAGATTTATTATAATTAGATTTTGCTTCCCTATTTTATCAGCCATTTCGACTCAAAGTGATCGATACTTTCTTACAAATTGTTTTTTGTTAATACACAAAATTGTAGATATTATAAAAAAGTTAAACTTGCTATCAAAAAGTTCATTCGTTGCGAGATAAACAATAATGCTGACAATGATAATCGAATAACACAGAAATAGAAAAAATGGACTATTTTTTATAACCTAGTCCTTGTGAGATTCCATTCTGAAACAAATGAGACTCACTAGGACCAATAAGATTTCCATACTAAACAATACTAGTTTTAATTAATGCAGCTTATTAATAACTTACAACCATTTCTTGCGCATGCTCATTCAAGCTGCTGTTCCAATGATAATTTCCAACTCTAACTACATAGGTGGTTGAATTATCTCTTGTGTTATTCACATTTGTGTACCAGTATCTATCTGAAACATTAAAATAAAGCTACTGAAATAAATGTACACGACCGTACGCACGATGATACGTTAATGGACATAAGTATTCATCAAATAAGATATTCTTAAATAATATTAACGAAAGACAAGTATGAAATTGAAATAAAATTCGTGTATTTATTTATTAATATCCTTATTCGTTACTTATTAAAATATCTAACAAAGAAATGTGTATACAACTTTTCAAATTTTTTCACATTCATTTATTTTACGAGTATTCGTTAGTTGTGTAAGTAAATAAAAATATTTAATTGCGACTAAAACGATTTGTATTAATCAGTGTCAGAATAAGGACGAACAGAGTGAGGTACTCCTCTCAAGTACAATTTGAAATTATATCAAGGACGGTAGAGCCAGAACGTGAAGACAACATACAAAATAATTGAATAGGAAAGGGCCGCAATTTTGTAATATTATTCCGGGCATAAAAAGAGGTAGTTCCGATTCTGATGGAAAATTCACAATGAAATTAATATCTTTGTATTTTAATATTTTCCATATATCATTCATAATTCTCAAAAAAACAGTAAACTCATTTGCCTGAGTATGAAACATGTTATCGTGTCGGAGGGTGGGAGTGGGCGCGTGGAAGAATGTAGCAGTTTTGTTCGGATCCATATATTCTCGGAAACGCAGTCACAAGAAACTTACATTCAACGACTCTCTGATTATATGAACGAACGAGGCCATTCACCTAAAATATGCTTGCTAAACAGTATTACTTCAAGAACTACACCAAGTAAGTGCTTAAAAAAGCTCAAACTCAACAGCTTATATCCGCTACCGAATAGAACGAGATGTATGTCAGAGAATAAGGTGTGTAATTTAAAAAATATTGATGAGATAGTAGGGAACTCTATTCATTTTGATATAAAAAATGTACTCTTCAAGAAAGTGCCACGGCACTAGCTCTGAAGCAACATTTCAACATCATATTTCATTCATACTTCAACAGGATGAGGATCCCCGATATATAACGAAAATTATAAAAGGAGAACTGAAATTAAATCTAAAAAAGTGTTACAAAGCTAGGTTTGGAGAGAAACATTTCAATATCATATTTAATTTATATTTCAACAAAATTATTTTACAACTAAAAAGTATGATTTAATCGAAAATGACACACAGACGTAAGTACATGTACGCATGCGCAAGTTATATGTCAGATAACCCTATACAATAGTCATTTAATTATGGTTTATCATAGAATAAGTGAATCTGTATTTTTCCATTCCAAACCAAATCATGTCTTGATGATAAAAATGTTATATGTAAACAAAACTATAAATAATGTAAAACTACTATTTAAGAGAAACAATGCATCGCATTTTAAAGTAACTTGGTACTTTTCCAATAATGTAACAGGAAATTGTATTGAAAGCCGCTGTTCGCGTGCAGATGCCTCTAGGTACGTATTCTGTGGGCAGTGACAAAGGTCTTTTATGTCATTATAAAGTGTGAACATTTCCCCTTCAAATTCAGTCATCAGACGCAATCCTTTGTTTACACAAGTGCTTTTCTATAACCGAATTATTTTTTTTCCCATGTGTACTTCTACACTACTTTGATTTGATTAAAAGTGCAGCTGAAGCTCGTCGATTGCTTCCGAAAACTTATGGCGAATCCGCTTCATTGGAACCAATATGTAGATATTGGTTTCGACTATTCAAATATGGTGATTGTGACGTTTACGACAAACAACGACCAGGTCAATCGAAAAAGTTCGAAGATAAACAACGGCAACCTCTATTGGAAGAAAACCCTGTTCAAACACACAAAGAATTGGCTCAATAGCTCGAAGTCGAACAATCAACCATTTCACAATGTTCACAAGCCATGGAGAAGATCCAGAAAAAAAGGGAGATGGCTGCCTCATGAATTGACCGAAAATCCTATTGCTAAACGTTTAAACATCTTGATTTCTTCTTTGCTTGCTAAGCATACAAAAAAAAGTTTCTTGTCGTGTATCCCGATGAAAAATGAATCTATTTTGACAGTCCGAATCGCAAGAAATCATAGGTTGATCTTGGGTCAACCATCAACGTCGATACCAAAGCGAAATATCCACGATCACAAACCAATGCTCTCTATTTGATGGGATTGTTGAATTTTAGCAAAATATGCAGAGTAATTTGAATGATAGTATAAAAGTAAATTGCGGTACCGTTCAAGTCAGGTATAAGGGCGCGCATACCTGTCCTGTACCACAATAGAATAATAAAGTTCTCTGCGGCGCAGATGAACTGCTAATGGTTATTTCGGGTTTTTCCCTTAATTAAAAATAAGCAGGTCAGAACTGTTTGTCATAATCCCTTTTTCCCTTCCCAAAGGCCAAGCAATAAATAGTTTTTGCAGCGACACGATATAAAAGCGTCGCTACCGCCAAAAATAGTGAAGTCGCAAGTCGAACGTACTAGAGAGCAGTTGTCGAGCAGTCACTATGTCACTCACAACTTGCCTACATTTTTCTGTCAATAAACTCATTTATATTTTGAAGCGAATTAAACTCTGTTGTTTTATTTGTGTTTCAACCAAATAAATATTCAACAGGGATAAAGAGGATGTCGTGTGTTATGAGCTGTTGAAACCGAAGGAAACAATCACCGACGAACGTTATCGACAACAATTGGAGCGTTTGAATGATAATTTGATGCAAAAACGACCATCAATTGCATCAAATCGCCGAAAAGTGATTCTTCTTCATGACAACGCTCGGCCCCATGTTGTTATAGCCGTGAAACAATCACTGATGGAGCTCGAATGGGAGGTTCTCTCATACCCAGCGTTTTGTCTTTGGGACCTGGCCCCAAGCGATTACCATCTGTTCCGATCGATACAATACACTTTGGAAGATACACATTTCCATAAATACGGAAAAGTCGAAAATTGGGTTGCTGAATGGATTGGCTCAAAAGACAGACCATTTTTTTATCGCGGAATTAAACTTCTGCCAGAAAAGTGGAACAAAGTCATAGCTTCCGAAAGCAAATACTTTAATTAATGTATTCAAACATTTTGCTGTCGAAATGAATGCTCAAAAAAAACCCTAAAACAACAACGGCTTTCAATGCAATCTCCTAATAACAAAATCACATTCTGTTTAGATAATAATCATTATTATAAATACTATAAAATTGAAAAATATACCAGTTCCTCCGGTTTTTTGAATTTTTTTCCCAGATTCCAAACTTCAAACCACACCCTCCTATACCCATTTCCTGAAGCATAACCCTCCTTTCAAAACGGGTTTAAAAGCCAAAATCTAAGACTCCGGACCAAACCCTCAATTTTCTGTCAAATGCACAGCATTGCGACGTTGCAAAAATGAACTCATCACAATAAAATTCTTTTTGATATTGATTTTAAACAATAAAGCAGTCAGTAACTGATCTTGAAACCAGGCAGTTTAGCTCGAGTCTTCTCGATCGGTTTGTAGTTTTTTAATAACCCACAAGTAACTAAAAAAAAATGCACGCTTACGCACGAGTTATATCTTAACAAAAGAAAGCTAAAGCTAGCTCCGTGAGAGATGACAGAGAACGTTCCACTAATAAGCAACAGACAAACATCCGGACTAGACAATGCCGAATTGAAACCTATATTATATAAGGGAATGCATGTTCAGATTTGAGCAGATTTGTTATAATTATTGTATAGAGCAAGATATAAGTAATTTTATAATAAACTCCATTCATGTCTTTTAAAGAGAAATTTCCGTTACACCAACAGAAAACTCACATGTACGTTAGAACATTTATCATCACTAAAAGGAATCCAGCGAAATACTGAATTATTAATCAATTTGGTAAGATTTTCTTAAAAAATCATTCTTTATTTCTTTATAAAGAAAATTGTAAATAAGGCGAAAATTTCTTCTGTAAATTTAAAATGCAAATAGAAATTGCAGTGTTGTAATCACAAAGGGGGGGGGGGTGTTTGTGTGTACACGTTGTAATAACGTACATATAAATTTATAATCATTTATAATTTCTACTGTAAATGAAGAATTGTCAGATTTTTAAACTCGGTTGAAATAACATCCTCCTCTCCAAAAAATTTTGGATACGCCGCTAAAAATGGTCATTCTTTTGTGGATTTGAGATAAACATTAAATACATTTTCGTTGCTTGCATACATTTTATATGAAATAATATTTTAAATTCGCATCTGTTTGAACAAGTTTTTAAATATTAAAATGTTTTCCATGAAAACAGACTAATTTTTTTGCTTGTTTTCGAAAATATGAAAAGAGTACTGAGCTTAAAATTAATCAAACTACGTACCCGTTCGGTATTAGTAGTAGCGCGTACAGATCGATCTAAAATACTCACTCGTTAATATAGTTCTTGATGAAATAATCGAGCCACTGCAAAGATATTCCTCAGTGAAATTATTGATTGCATAGACCTGAGCGTACCAAGGGAAATTGTTCGGCTCGGCAGTAAAATTCGCCGAGATCGATGTATTGAATTGTGTTGTGTCAAGTTGACTCACACCACAACCTAAAATTAAAAAAAAACTTTTGTATAATATAATTTAAGTAAATAGTGTAACGGTCAAGAATTAAACGACTACCGACTTCAATAAACGATATAAATAAATCGTAAGAGTTGGTATCGAATAGGAACTTTTCTGGAATTAAAATAAATTTTTATAGAAAATTATTAAATAAGGGAACGTAGTTTTCAAAAATAAGCGTTTACAATTTTCAAAGCAATTTTTATGCTTTTTTTATAGTGAATATTATTACATTATTAACCCTATTTTTATTTCAATGTACTAATGAATTCTAATCACTAAGCACTAAGACTATGGAATCTATATTTTAGTAATACTTTTTCACACTTTATATAAATACACTTGATCTAATTTCGTAGATTAGAAAAAAAATCAATCATATTAAGAATCAATAGCTGTTTTATTTGAAAATCACGTGTAAAACAAACCACACACGTTACAGCAGATCTGACAGGTTTGCCTGAATACACGGATCTGCACAGGCAAACCGGAACGTGTGTGTGACAAACTGCGCAGTTATTACGACCTGTACAAAAACGATTCTATTTTTCTGCCTGTGCAGGTGAGCGACAATACAGTAAACCGGAGCGTGTGTGCCAGCCGGTTCTTCACATTTTTAATGTATTTTTCTTTGTCTTTTCTGACCGGGAAAATTTTTCAAAAAACTGGTAATAGAGATATATGAATTTGAACTATGTCTATGATAAGTAAAAAATGAAGAATATCACAACCGTCCACAAAATTCCCAACCCATTTTCTACAATGCGTTTTGCGAGAGATAATCTGTAATAAATGTTTTTTTGATCTTGCGAATTCAAATCTGCTTGCCGAAAGATGTTATCATATCACCGCGTAAAGGGAACGTATTATCGGCCAAAAATATATAAGGCGAATTTCTAGGCTCCCTCTGACGACGTTCTCCGTACTTGGAATATGTAACTCACTGTTCTGTGGTTTTTTAGAGAACACCTCTGAAATTCTTCCATTAATACTGTCACGGTTTTAATGATAAGTTTTTATGGTGCTGGCGATTGATGTTGTTTCAGGACTCTGACACCACTTTGTTTTATCGATATGCAAAGAAACGAGCCATAACCTATATCAGAATGGTACATTTGCGGCGATGGGAGTGTAAATAATATTTCAACACGAAACTTTTTTCGATTTCATTTCCTACAAGTTTAACTATTGTAACGTCACTGTCGTCGAATAAAAATGAACAGTTTGTATCGAAGAACAAAGGCTTATATATTAGGTCGGTAGTAAAATAATTGCGGTTTATGACCTTCAAATTCATACACAAAACCGCAATTACTTTCCTACTGCCTAATACATTTTTGGTTTTCTCCCCTTGGTAATTGAAATTAAAATATGCGTATGGGTCGGGGGACAGACCTCTCTATAACTGAAAATTGAAGTGATATGTTCTATGTTCTCCGAAAAACATAATAAGAATAAACATAAAGAAAATAAATTAAAATATCGATTTATAGAGCGGATTTTTACGCGAACCTTCGTTAATGATATTTCTCATTACTCGGGTAGGTGAATTACTGATATAATCATTTATGTTCTTTATTGAATTTAAACATTATTGAAAATTTTTGTTTTTAAAATTACTATTTAATGTAAAAGTCACCTCGGGTTAGCACCCGAATGAAATAATTAACATGTACTGCTTTCAATACGTACATGACAGTACTAAAATCTGACAAAATGAATTGATACTTTGCACCCACTATGACTAGGAGAACCACTATTAAAAAAATTAACACGCTAGGTAGTGTAAACATCATACTGACATTTCATACTTTTTTATAAAGTATCAATTTATACAACGGGTTTTAATGCACCCTTTCGTAAATGATATTTCTCGTTACTCGGATAGGTGAATTACGGTTACAAGTAATTATGTTTTCTACAGAATTTACTTAAAATGGTTGCATTTAAAATTTCTATTTAATATAAAGTTCACTTTGGGTTAGCACCCGAATGAAATAATTAACAGTACTTTCAATAGGTATTTATATACCTATTGAAAGTACCAGTACCAACATCTGCAACAATGAATTGATACTTTACATCCGCAATGGCTAGGAAAACCGCCACCACAGAAATAAAAGTGCTAGGTTGTGCGAAAATCATATTGAAATTTATTTCTTTTTTTTTTCTTTTCTGACATTACTTCTCAAATTATTTTTTTTACGGCGGCATCTTTATATGTATCTGGTTCGATTTCTTTTAGCTATTCTATTAATTTTTTATACGCGGCATTTCTTCTCTGACGGTCGTGACATTCTTAACTCTTTATTTTCCACATACATGGTTCAGATTTATATATTTCTATGAATTCTTTAATAGTTTTACGTTGCCCTCGAGTCGACATGCTTTATATTTACAAAAATTTACAAACTGCGAATGAGTTCGTAATGAATTCGTATTTATAATATTATTTTGTACTAATATATCTTTTGATAACGGTCATATATCTTGTGTGTTATGCAAACAATCATTCTCCTCATCATTACAAAACTTGCGACTAAAACCGTGTGAACAATTATGCAATATATCTGATACAGCAGAAAGAATCGTTTTCCAATTTTGTTCATGTCGCCTGTGCAGGTCGTAATAAATGCACAGTTTATCACACACACTTTCCGGTTTGCCTGTGCGGATCGCCATGTTCAAGCAAACCTGTCCGGTCTACCGTAACGTATGTGGCCGGCTCAATAGGAGAGGTTTAACATATTTCATCATTAATACATTTTACAAATTATGATGTATAATTCAAAGTATGTTATATACAAAATAGCATCGCATTTTTACCACATGTTACTGAATTCCTTTTAAATCTAAAAGGTTTACAGTGTATTTGCCACCGTCTTGTGAAAATTTACTGACCTATCTTCTTATATTTATCACAATATTACGTTTAAGACAATTTAAGTACAATATCACTAGACTTTTACAAATGAATGACGATCACTTTAAGGTGTTTTCAATTTCTCTAGAAGTTGTTGATTTGTAACTACTCTTTACAAAAAATATAATTTTGGTCTTATTTATCAATCTTTTGCACTTTATGCATTTATTTTATCAATAATTAAACGTATTCTATCGTTGAATCGACTCAAGAATTTGTCAGACACGCCGTTTAAGAGATACTATAATTTAAATTCTTTATATTTTATACCTGTTGTTATGTCAAAACGTCACTTTATTGAAAGTAATATGAAAAAAAATGTTAAAAAGTATTAACAATTGTATTAATTAATTATATGCGTAATTTACAAAAACATGAAAAAGTCTGTACAATTTCATTAAGATTATCGAGATTATTTTAGAAAAAGTGTTATAATATATCAAAAATAGCGTTCTTGAAAATAATTTATTACCCTTTGCAATCATTTTGTTGGGTATATGAGTTAATCTGGGCTGAATAACTGCATGCATGAAGAGATTTCATCGAAAGAATCTACTTATAACCATAAAAAGTATGTATTTATTTCATACCTATGCAATACGGCTTTCCTCTGGGATAAGACCAAGTGCCGTTAGCACAAACTGTCTCTTTCGTGCCATACAAGTCATGCCACGCATCGCAGGTGTATTTCATTCTCGTTCCATCCAGTACAATGTCACCTGGACGGTAATTAAAGTCGATTGTCTTGAGATGAGGACTGAAATCCGGTACCACGCATTCGTTAATTTCATTTAACCTATAACATATGACCCTATGACATACAGAGTAATCAAAAAGTCTTCCAATAACAATAAATATTCAAATATAATAATTTCTATAGATGTATTTAAATATTTTTCATTGTGGAGGTTTGATTCTAGTACACAGCAGTGCTATAATTATTGTATATTAGTCAGTAATTATCGATTTTTTAACAGTACACATCTTATATTAGTTATCGTAAGAAATAATATTTTTAAGAAAACAGTCGTGCCTTAGAATTATATTAGAAACAAGCGATTTTTTCCGGTAGACTTGAAGTATAATATTTTGAGAATATGTTTATAAAGGGAATTGTTGAATTTAAAAAAGGGCAGAGGATATAAAGCCATTTCTCATTTAGTGAATTCGATTGGAGAGAACTTGGAAAAATTTGAACGGAATTTCCACATATAGGATAAAAAGTCTTCCAATAACAATAAATATTTAAATATCATAATTTCTATAGATATATTTATAGGTTTATTATGGAAGTTCTCTTTTAGTACACAGTCGCGCTACAATTATTGTATTAGGTTGGTGCGAAAATAATTGCGGTTTTAACGTAACGATTATAAAGACGCATATATCAGTTAAAAGTTATATTTATTAATCAAAATAAGGACCATTGGCCGGCACACATTTCTCCCAGCGGAAAACAAGATTGTTTATTCCTGCAAGATGGAATTCTGGAGTCCTGGAATTAACGAATTGATCGAAAGCGCTTTGAGCTGATGCTTGATCTGTGAAAATCTCCTCTCGTAGGAAATTACTCGAATGTTTAACGAAATGAAAATCCGTCGGAGACAGGTCCGGAGAATAAGGTGGGTGAGTTAAGGTTTCATAATTCAGTTCATTTAATTTTTTTCATATTCATTTATGAGACGTGTGGTCGGGCGTTGTCATAAAGAGGAATTGGCCCTCTTCGACTGACTAATGCTGCACGGAAACGATGCTACTTTTCATGCATTTTTTTTTAATTTCCTGATAATATTTTTCTACTGTTATTCTTTTACCAGAATTTAAGAAGTTGCAGTGAATGATGCCACTTGCCGACCAACAAACAGTTGCCATAATCATTTTTGGAACCAGTGTTGAGCTGTACGTTCACTAATTTACTCTCCGCCAAAAACAAATTTGATATTCCAATTTAAGCTCGTACGACAAAATCGCGTGAATTTACTTTTTTCCATGACTTATTTAAAAGGTTACATACAACAATACTAAAGAATGAAAACAATAGACATAAGCCGATATCAGTAGTGCTAATTTCATTGCTTGCAATGATGTATCACATGACTATAACAAAAGATAATGGTAACTAGAAAAATCGGTACCAAACTTAAAATGATAAAACCGCAATTATCTTTGCACCAACCCAATATATTAGTCATTATCGAATTTTTCACAGTACGCATCGAATATTAGTTACGGCAAGAAATTTAAGAGAAATGTCACGTTGTTAGATTAGAAAAAAAAAAACTATTTTTCACACACGCTTAAAGTATATTATTTTGAGAACATATTTATACAGTGAATTGTTAAGATTAAAAACGGGCAGAGGTTATAAGCTGTTTATAAGTTAGTGAGTTCAATTAAAGAAAACCTGGAGAATTTTAAACGGCATTTCCAATCGACAACTAATTATTACCGGTTATTTGGCTTTACCGTCAGTTGAACATAGACGACCATCGAATGAAAAGTTTAACTAATATGAAATATATTCATGAAATTCATTACATCTCTACATAAATCTTATTTCAAAGTTTACATTCGTTTTCCTCTCAAAGACATTGTTCAACGTGACCGGCGTACTAACTCGAATATGAAAAGCTCGAACAACTTAAAAATGTGCCTACATACATAATAGAAATTATTAGTAATCTATCTTGTCTTTCGTTCCAAAGTGAATAAACCGTTATGTAAAAATTTGCATTAAAAATAAAAATTAGTAGATTATTTTAATTATGAACACAAGTTCATATTTAAGAATTTTCTTTTTCTCGTCTTTGTTACAATTTTCCTTTCAGTCAGCATGAGTTAAATGTGTTTGTTATTGATAAAAGAAAAATAAACGATCCAAAATTCAAATGTAATGACACAAGTCAGTTAAATATATAAATGTGTCACAAGTTGAATTTATAACATGTCTACTATTCAATTGTAACTTGGCCTCATCAATTAGAGAATATGGAACAAACATCGGTCCATACAGAATTTCAAGCAAATATAAATACTAAAAAATAAATCTAAAAGATGAAAAAACCATGAATTTCTATTAAAAACGAATGAATCACGCCAAATTGTTCTAAAAGAGCATTCCAAAATAGTAAAATAACAAAAAATTCTACGTTTATTATATACATTTCATAACAATAAAAATAAGATATACTTTTAAAGGTGTTTCAGGCCTTCATCTTTGGCTAACTAATATACAAAAAAATCAATTTATCATTAATAACTAAATTAATGTATTCTTACTCAATATTATTTTTTTTCAGAACTTGAGCGATGAAATTCAATTCAAAATTCAGTAAAACATAAACGCCCATGTTTTGAAGTTCATCAATTGTACCCAAACCAACTATATGGTAACGTGAGTCTGAAGCAAATTTGACTGGAGCCACTAGTGCTCCTGATGCCATCGCTTAAATAAAATAATCAAAATTTAATGTACAGATAAATACGAATATATCTACTAAACCTTTTCTGAACATCTAAAGTTTGAATATTGTAACGCCTTTGCGAGCCAACTTTACTACTGGCTAGCTGTGATATCTGCACTGTTCTTCCCGTACAACAAGTCCTGTATCTATCAAATATAAACCGAACTTTTTTCCATACTCTTTATTATCTTAATATTTTTCCAATGTACACACGTTATTTTCCTATAAAGTTTCCGCTGACATTTAAACAATTTTGCTACAGGATTGACAGTTCTTTGGTTCCTGTATCGTTGAAAGTAGTGGAGCGCGCCCACGAAATGTTCCACCTCCTCCTCATTTTCGAATCGACATTCTATCAACGCCTCTTTGAGTGGTCCACACATATACTAATCACATGGCGATTAGTCGGGGTGATAAGAGGAATATTCGACAGTAGACCGGTGCACTTTCGTTAGTTTTTCTCAAATTAGGGCAGCAATGTGAATACTAGCCATCTTGTGCAAGAGCAACACGCCGTATCCCGAAAATTTTCGAAACTTTAACTCATTCTGAATGATGGATTGTACCCAAACATGGCATATGCAAATTTCTTCTAATAATATAATAAATTTCGTCCACTTTTAACCGCCGGTCACCTTCGACAAGGACTCAAACAGTTCAAATGTTGTTTAGCTTGATACTAGTCTTAGAGCGACTCGGGTGCATCAAATTTTGCACGTCATAACGTCCGTTCATCGACGACAAAATAAGCAATTATTAAGAGGTTGCATTGAAAGCCGCTGTTCACCCGTAGATGGCTCTACGTGCATATGCTGAGGACAAGGACCGATGTCTCTTATGTCATTTTGAAGTGTGAACATTCCCCGCTAAAATTCATTCATAAAACGCCATCCTTTGTTTATACAAGTACTTTTCTATAATCGAATTAAAATGGAACGCGATAAGTTGTTCTTCCGATGTGAACTTCTACAATACTTAGATTTGAAAAAAAGTGCAGCTGAAGCTCATCGATTGCTTTCGAAAACTTATGGTGAATCTGCTCCATCGGAAACAGTACGTAGAGATTGATTTAGACGATTCGAAAGTGATGATTGTGACGTTCACGATAAACAATCGAAAAAGTTCAAAAATGAACAAATGCAAGCTCTATTGGAAGAAAACTCTGCTCAAACAGTCAAAGAATTGGCTCAACAGATCGAAGTCGATAAATCGACCATTTCACGACGTTTAAAAGCCATGGGAATGAGCCAGAAAGGAGGGAGATGGTTGTCATATGATTGATCGAAAATGCCGTTGCTAAGCGTTTAATCATCTCGATTTCTTTGCTTGCAAGGCATAAAAAGAAGAGTTTCTTGTGACGTATCCCGATAGCCGATGATGAAAAATAAATCTATTTTGACAACCCGAAATGCAAGAAATCATGTGTCACATTTCGACGTTGACACCAATGCGAAACATTCTCGAGCACAAACCAATGCTCTCTATCTGGTGGGATATGGAGGGTGTCGTGTATTATGAGCTGTTGAAACCGAAGAAAACAATCACCACCGGACGTTATCAACCACAATTGGAGCGTTTGAATTGATAATTTGATACAAAAACCACCATCAATTGCATCAAACCGCCAAAAAGTGATTCTTCTCCATGACAACTCTCGAGCCCATGTTGCTACAGCCGTTAAAACTACACTGATGGAGCTCGAATAGGAGGCTCTCCCGTACCCAGCGTATTCTCTTTGGAACCTGACCCCAAGCGATAACCATCTGTTCCGATCGATGCAACACACTTTGAAAGATACACATTTCCATAAATACGGACAAGTCGAAAATTGCGTTACTTAATGGATTGGCTCAAAAGAACAGACCATTCTTACGTCGCGGAATTCCACTACTGCCGGAAAAGTGAGAAAAAGTCAAAGGTTTCCAGTGAGTGAGTGAGCGAGTGAAAATATCTTCATTTTAGCTGGTTATACATGTTACTATAGACCTGACAAGTTTGCCTGATCAGATAGACCTGCACAAACAAGACCAAAACGTGTATTGATAAACCTTCGCCCCGCCATACACGTTTCGGTAGATCTGACAGGTTTGATTGCACATGCGGACCTGCACAGGTAAACCGGAACGTGTGTGTGAAAAACTGCGCATTTATTACGACCTGTATAGGCGACCTGAACAAAATCGAAAGACGTTTCTTTCTCAGAGATATTACATAAATAGTGTGTGTGTAGTGATCTGTATCAGAGATATTACATAAATAGTTACACGGTTTTAATGACAAGTTTGTATGGTGGGCGATGAAGTGTTTATATGATGAGGCGAGTTATGACACCCACAGGATGCAGACAACATTCTTCCTCTGATAACGTATTGACACCTACAGGATGCAGACGACATTCCTCCTCTGATAAATAGTATTGTCTTAATAATTAATTGTAATAATATACTTGTGAGATTTGTAACGACACTAAGTACAGACGTGTCGACTCACCAAATTAATTGTATATAAACGGTAACGAAATTAATAAAGTTCAGTCTTAAACATAAATCTGTGTGAGCAGTTGTTGGGACTCGTATCCTCGAGTCGAAATTACTTTTTAAAAAGCGTTAAGTTACGACAAGCTCGAAACATAATTGGCGAATAATGTTGTTTGCATAACACACAAGATATATGACCATTATCAAGAGATAAATTAGTACAAAATAATATTATAAATACGAACGCTTTCATTACGAACTCATTCGCACTTTGTAAAATTTTGTAAATATAAAACATGTCGACTCGAGCGCAATGAAGAACTATTAAAGAATTCATTAAAATATATCAATCTGAACCACGTTTGTGGAAAATAAAGAGCTAAGAATATCACGACGGTCAGAAAAGAAATGTCGCGTAAAAAGATTAATAGAAAAACTAAAAGGAATCGAACCAGATACAAATAAAGGTGCCGTTGTGAAAAAAGTTAATAATTTGAGAAGTAATGTCAGAAAAGAAAAAGAAGTATGAAATTTCAGTATGATGTTTACACTAACTAGCGCGTTTATTTCTCTAATACTGGTTCTCCTAGCTGTAATGAATACGAAGTGTCAATTTATTTCAGCAGAATTTGGTACTGTCACGTACGTATTGAAAGCACATGTTAATTATTTCATTCGGGTGCTAACCCGAGGTGAACTTTATATTAAATAGTAATTTTAAATACAAATATTTTCAATAATGTTTAAATTCAATAAAGAACATACAT
The DNA here is from genome assembly GCA_034766995.1 of Acanthacorydalis orientalis. Lineage (NCBI taxonomy): Eukaryota > Metazoa > Arthropoda > Insecta > Megaloptera > Corydalidae > Acanthacorydalis > Acanthacorydalis orientalis. Next base: position 4,929,425 of record CM068319.1, on the reverse strand, counting down.
GATTATAACAGTAATTCACCTACCCGAGTAATGAGAAATATCATTAACGAAGGTTCGAAAAAATCCTCTCTGTAAATTGATATTTTAATTTATTTTATTTATGTTTTTCGGGGAACATAGGACATATCATTTCAATTTTCAGTTATAAAGAGTTCTGCCCCTAGACCCATCCACATGTTTTAATTTCAATTACCAAGGAGAGGAAACCAAAAATATATTAGGCAGTAGGAAACTAATTGGGGTTTTGTATATGAACTAGAAGATCATAAACCGCAATTATTTTTCTACCGACCTTATTATATATAAGCCTCTGTTCTTCAATACAAACTATTCATTTTTATTCGACGACAGTGATGTTACAATAGTTAAACTCGTAGGAAATGACATCAAAAAAAAGTTTCGTGTTGAAATATTATTTACACTCCCATCACCGCAAATTTATCATTCTGATACAGTTTATGGCTCGTTTCTTTGTATATCAACCAAGGATAAAAGGACAAACCACTCTGACACCACTTTGTATAAAACAAAGTGGTGTCAGAGTCCTGATAACAACATCATTCGTCAGCACGATGAAAACTATTTTAATTAAAACCGAGACAGTATGAACGAAAAAATTTTCAGGCAGAGGTGTTCTTTAAAAAACCACAGAACAGGGAGTTACATATTTCAAATACGGAGAACGTCGTCAGAGAGAGTCCTACAAGTTTGCCTTATATATTTTTGGCCGACGATACGTTCCCTTACGTAGTAATATGATAAAATCTTTTCGACAAACTGATTTGAATTCGCAAGATAAAAAAAGAAACAATTATTTCATGTTATCTCTCATAAAACGCATTGTAGAAAATGGGTTTGGAATTTTCTGACAGTCGTGATATTCTTCATTCTTTACTCTCCGCAGACAAAGTTCATATTTATATATCTCTATGAATTCTTCAATAGTTTTTCCATTACCGTTTTTTTGAAAAATTTTCCCAGTCTGAACGGACAAAGAAAAAGACAATAAAATTTTCTAGAACCGGCTGACACATACGCTCCGGTTTAATGTATGGTCGTTCGCCTGTGTAGGCAGAAAAAAAAGAATCATTTTTATACAGGTCATAATAACTGCGCAGTTTGTCATACACACGTGCAGGTCCGGGTGTTCAGGTGAACCTGTCAGGTCTGCCGTAACGTGTGTGGCCGACTTAATACATTCACACAGTTTGTTACTGAAATAAATGCTCAAAAAACACAAAAAAACAGCGAATTTCAATGCAACCTCCTACTATACAATCGGCGTCGATGTTTTTAAAACATTAAAAAACCTACAGGAACAACACAGAAAGAAACTGGGGAAAATCTATTTTCCTAGACTAAACAAAACGTTGAAAGCGTAATAAGGGAATGTCGTTTTAAGATGCATAAGATATCAGTCAGTGTACAAGCGAGCCTCGCGTGCGACAGAATGCACATCGTGTGTGAATCAAGTGTTCTACAAGCAACAAAACTGTTACTATAATTCCCTTAAAGACCGTCGTGGTCGTACGTACACTCGAGAAAAGGGCACCTTTCGACCGAACGCTCAGTCCATAAGGTGTTTGATGTCCGGACAGAAAAAAATCATTCCTGGCCAGCAACAGAATTCAACACAAAATGAATTTGTGTTAAAATGTTATTTTTATTAAATGTATATTCAACTGTTTTCTCGATTTAAAAAATTATAAAAACGATACCGTTTACATCAATCAACTTTCAATACTGACCAAAAATTGGAAAAGTATGAAATATAGACTACGCATATCATCATTGGATGGAACGCTAATTGCATATATATATATAAAGAAGGACAACGTTAAAAAATGTAAGCTAAAAATAACATGATATCACACAATGCAGATTCGGCGCTGTGATGAAATTAATTTTTTCAAATGAAATATTTTTCCAGTGTTAAATAAATGATTGTTGATCATTTTTAATTATTGTTGATGGCGATGTTGTCGTCTTTACACCGACAAGGAACAGAAAAAATCAGATTATTATTACGTTCTTTATCTCTGAGTGTCAGCGCATCGCGATCGAAATGCGCATAACAATAAACAAAAATTATCAATTAATAATATTTCAATTAACCGTTAATTTTAATCATTCAATTTATTAAAGACAGCCATGTTTATTTGATAACCAGCATTTCAACAGACTACAGTTATTTTTTTGCTGCAACTAAAGCGGGGCTTTCTTTTATTCTTGATTGTAAATTCAACTGATCAATAAAAATTTTACCTTCGAAGTCAGTTGGAATGCTACTGTTTTTTAAATCATCAACTTCGATGTTTTTTCCTTCATATAGCATCGTTTTTAAATTATCCTCATCGTTGGTCCAGAATGGAATCTGAAACGATTAACAATTGAAAAAGAAAACATTTTGTTATCATTCAGTGGTTAAACCAGAACGGTGGATATGGACTCGTAGAATCGAAATTAGAGTCGATAAAAAAATTAAACGTTTAAAGAGGGAAATTCTCCGAACAGAACAAAATGAATTTACTAAAATTACTAAAGATCGTTCGAATCAGTCAACTGAATTCTACAAGAACGTTCGCTTTATCGAGAAAAGTTTGTTTTCAATTTTGGACACTTCAACTGATAAAATAGTATAAAAAAATCCAAACGAAGAGTTAATAAGAAAAATATCGATCTTATATTGAAGTACACAGAGATTCAATGTGGAACGGAGATATTTGTGAGAGGCTGAGAGGAGTACGTTACAAATTATTTACAAAAGAGAGGATCCCTTCATTCATTCAGATTTTCCAAAATGGAAACTATAAGTAAGTGATATTATATAAGGTTCAAAGGGACGTTTAAAAGTATACGAATATTAAAAAGTCCTATCTTGTGCACCTACAACTTTCGAAACATCGTTCAATTTCCTGTTTTTTAATTCATAGAACAATTAATAGAACACAAGTTTTATAAGTTTAAAGTTATCAATATTTTTAAAGTAAATAAAATTTGAAATAGAGAGATTTTGAAGGATAGGTTCAGATACTCCCCGTCGTGATATCTAATAGAGTGAGTTCAGAAGAAAGTGAAAAAATGTTTCGGTGTTAAAAAATAACCAACAAAGTAATAAATTATTAATCTTCCTACGACTAACATTTCCTTGAATTCGTATTTATTTTTTAAAAAAATTCGCAAAGCGGATGAAAACATCCATGGCTATCATTTTATTGTACGAATAAATTGCTATTATTTTGTGAAATTTTCATAAATTTAATCTGTTCGTTCGTTGAATCAAAATATTTTTTTGCTATAATAGACTTCCAAAAAAATGTACTTTTTTTATTACAAGTATAACTCATTTTTCTATGAGTAATTATAATGTTGTAGAATAAATAACTTATATGCATATGTACTTATGAGAGTTCTACTTGACGTTGATTTCTTAACTATCTGAGCTAGTTTTTAAATGTCAGTCTCGATCATCTACCATGCAAACATCAAATGAAATTGTTGTCGGAACATTGTCTCAGACACTCGGACAAAAGCCCTGCTGCCACAAGGTAACTGGCAGCGGTCAATCATGCCGAAGTATATGAAAATTAATCAAAAAATCATAAAAACGTACGTAATTGATGAGACTAAAATTGTAAACTGTTGAACTATAAGTAAAATTACGTCCAGAAACAAACGCAATGTTGTTATTTTTCAGTTTAGGAGACGATTTTTGAATATTTCCTACATTTCTTTAATTGAGAGACTCTATTTTATCAATTTTATACTTACCTCAAGTTTATATTCTTGCAAATGTATTTTTACCGGGCTGAAGCAAACTGGATGCGCGAACGAGGTTACATTGAAGCGTCTCTTTAAAATTATAGTATCAAAATAATGGTACGTGATGATTTTGAACACCTGAAAGAAATTTTAGGAAATTCATTTCCAATCGATTATTAAAATAAAAAAAACAATGTTTAGTGTATGTCCGTAGGCATTGAAAACTATTCTTTATATCTAACACAAAGGGTGATTATTCATACATATACATACATATATATATATATATGTATAATACATATACAAATACATATATATATATATATATATATATATATATATATATATATATATATATATATATATATATATATGTACATATACTAAATAAAACAATAA
>CM068319.1:4910264-4920264 GCA_034766995.1 Acanthacorydalis orientalis | reverse complement strand
GGAACGATCTGTAAACAATCATCGAAGCTATGAAGAGGCAAAGTCGCGTACTGCAATAAATCACTCCGGTTTCCGTGTTCGGATGTTAAGCCCCAACCAGGAATCTGAAAAGAAAAGTTTTTGGTATAAATTTTAAAATTAGATTAAATTATCCACGAATCTAAAGTATAGATTTTAATTAAATCCACAGTCAATAAACACAAAGATTAAGAGAAAAATCATGAAGAAGATAGTTTTTATGTTTTGGAAACAGAAGTCAACCATACAGGGCTAAGTTAAGTGAATGTAATAGGTGGAGAGTGTGGGTGATTGTGCTTCACTAAAAATGTCTAAGCCAGAAAGAAAGCTTCAAATGCTACATGAAACATCCACAATTCATTTTTCCAGGTTTCGGGCTATTTTTTCAGACATAGTCACGTAATCGTTTCAGAACCCCGAGGTAAAAATATTAATTTACTGTGTGAGTTATCGGTGCGCATTGAAGATGAACAAGCTGTCTAGAATCTAAACATTTGATGAACGTAGCTCTCACATTCAACTTCACTTAAAGAATTTTCTTTGGTCTCGAAGAATTCGGTGTTTTCTACCCTTGTGATTCCGACTCAATTCGTCTTCTCCAATGGACATTATCAAAAGTTGTAGTCTCTATCTGACTGAGTACAAAAAAATCACACAACCGTGCTACTCTTCAATTAGTTGTCTTTCAAATCATTGAGATAAAAAAATCTAATTGCAAAAAAACACTATCTCTCGAGTAAAATAACTTTTGGATACAAACTCAACAACTGACAACTTACAACTGATTACCACATCATATCACTAATCACTTCTTCTAGTTACTAAATATTGAGCTGTATGCACAGTGTGGATAACGTTTGATCATACCCCATATCAAGTTAATATGCTCATAAAAAATAATTTCTGGCGCAATCTGACTGTGAGTGTAATTATATAGACATACTAATATATATATATATATATATATATATATATATATATATATATAATGATATTGAGCTAATATATGCGATACGAGCGAAGCGAGCGGTGGCAGTGCCCTCCGGTGTCGACGAACGTAGGCAACTAGGCGCCACAGCCCCCTATCTAATTTAAAAAAATGTGTGATTATGTATGGAATGAATCAATCATATCTAACATTCACACTTAGCATCAAAATCAGTAATACTTAAAAGATGGACATTCCCTTTAGTATACCTCAACGCACTGAAGTATTATCAAAATTATTTCGTCTCTCCTTTCTAATTACATCTCGTTTAAATGTAGCAAACAAAAAATTAAGACACGGAACTATAATAAGACCAATATCAATACATGGTCCCGTACTTTAGAGTAGTACATACAAGAGACAAACATGCAAACTCATCAAATAGTTTAAAAACAAACGTCTTTGAATAATAGGAACATACACCCACAATATACATACGCAGGAACTCTACGTAGCCAATTAACGTTCCATATATCAAAGGTGTAATTGAACAACTTGGTGACATGTCTTCTCAGAATATAAATATAATAAATTTATGATAGGAATATATAATACTACGAAATTCATGAACGTAAACAGACAAAAAACAATACAAACGCATTAAAATTTGTAAATTTTTGTACATACATTTCCTTTGTTGATCTCTGTCACATCAAAAATTGTTGAAGTGTAGTCGACGCATATTGGATGAATTAAATCGGATAATATGAAGACTTGATTTAGGACGAGAATCGCTATGTCTGCGGCAAAACCGGTCGAAGTCCCTTTGTATTTATTTTTTATCAGTATCTCGACGACCTAAAAACAATAATGATTATAAATTATTCCGTAAAATATACAGTATATATTCATTTCGAATTGCATAGCATTTTTTTAAAAAAAATATATAAAATGTTCTTTACTTATGTATAAAAAACCGCGTATGTACCTAACATATGAAGTCTTTTGCAGAAAAAAGTTTAAAGTACATTCTGATAAAAACTTATTAAAAGGTCATTGTGAACGTATGCTTGCTTAGTTATATGTTTTCGATTAAATTACACAAAATAAATCAATATTAAAAATTACTTGTAAACTGGACAAACAAAAATGAATGAATTCCGTAACGATCTTTCGGGCAAAGTGTAAATGTAGCAATAAGAACAGGAACAAACATCTCCCATCGGGCACAATCGCTTATAAAACATGTGGCTTATTCAAAACTGTTTTTATCGACATATACATATTGAAATCTTGCGATCGGTGATATACATTGAGATATTCGATTCTAATTAGTGGAGAAAAATCACACCGCCCCCAGTAAACACAAACACATGTCGGATTTTTCACACGATTACAAATTTAATCATCTGCATTATTTTTGTCAGAAAAATAACGATTGTTAATTATTTTACACAAAATATTCATTTTCTAGATAATTATTCAGCCAATATTATATCCATGCATTTTTTATGCACGCGTTACAAATAATGTTTGTCAAATTTGGTGGTCATTTGGTGTCCAAACACTGAAGTCGTATTAAGAAACGAAAATATTTGAAATTAAATTACTAAAAGTAAATATTTTGGAACAAATTAATCAACATCCTATTTCACATATACTTAATTTATTAAAATTCATCAAAAAATTTTTTTGTGTTGATTTTGTTGTTGTCAGTGTATTCACCTCGTTGACGAACCATTGCTTTTTTAGGAAGGAAATCCTTCAAATAAAACAGGATGGATTTGATCAAGAGCATTTATCTAACTTTCGGAAGAAAATTTCATTATTCCATTTAATTAAGTGATTGTTTTTGTGCTTTCTCCCGTATGAAAAGCATACAAACACATGTTTATAAAATTAGATTTTTAATTTAAAATTGAGATATAGGCTACTCACTTGCACATTTTATAACTAGCCTAGCAATGTCAGTTAACCTATCGCTAATAAACGTATAAACAGTTAAACAGTAGCTGACTGTATCGATCAGCATACATTGAACTAAACTAATTTACTGCACTAAAAAATATTTGACCATTGCGTGACTACTAATAGTTGACTCCTTTAAATGTCAACACAATTGCATAGGGACCGAGATAAGTTTCTATATAAGAGCTACGATGGCCGATCACTTAAATATTTAGAAAAATCGACTTTGTAAAAATCAACTTACATCCCTATACTGTGCAAATTGTTCATTTTCATAATTCCAGTCCCTGTAGATTTTTCCAGCAGCGACTGCGTATATTCTTGGATCCTTTTTCTCAAAACAATGAGCAGCTTAAATCACATAACATTAATTACACACCGTTGCATATCTTTAAATATTTCCTAGAACTAAATAATAATGAAGTTATTACAGTACGTTTAATATGAAAACTTTAATGAGATATGAATGTTAATTATTAAATACTTTTAATGTCTATTTGAAATTTGAAATCAAGTAGTAAAATAAATACACTTTTCCAGAAACAAAATTCACAAATTCATTGTCTTGTGTACGCCGGAAAACGGACATATTTCAGCAATCCGATACAATCTGATAAATTCTGATAGTGTATTTTATAATCAAATAATATTTTTTCCTTGTAATTTCTAAGATGCCTATAAGATATTATAATGAAAAGTGTTAAATCGAAATGTCTTTTGTCGTATAAATTTTTCCACCTGATTTACTATTTCCATGTAGCTATTTAAAATTATTTTTCTTAAAATTTCAATACAAATACAAACCTGTTATGACGAGTTTTGGACTCAATATCGAACCGCCACATATATGACTGTGTTTCTGGTTTCTCTTGATGTATAAACCAATGTGCCAAGGGAAATCTCCTAGTTGAGCCCTCTTCCCTTTAACTACAAACGGTGTCCATTTCGTCAATTTTATGCCACATACTGAAAAATAATACAAACTTGTCTCTTTGTTCGAAAATACACATAAAATTAATAACAGTAAACGATTTAGTCGATTATAAAAATACATATATATATATATATATATATGCCATCTCGAAAGAAGTTTTACATCACAATGAATATGATTTCTGTGCATTTTTCATATGAATGAAAAATGCACAAAATTCGATCATTCGTCATGAAAAATTTCATTCTAAGAACAAATGTTTTTTCTATATAATGTTTCATATAAGAGTTTGTTCTACTAATGGACTAAAATATTCAGTCTCCATAAATGACCAGTAATAATCTGTAAACATAGTTAATTTTTTTTGTTTGAAACACCAACCTAACAATATTTATAATACTTAATGCTTGTTGCTTCCAGTTTATAAGCAAATTGATGTCGAATTAATTAAAGAGCAAACAGGAAAAAAATAAAATGAAAGTGATAAATATTTGAAATTAAACTTTTTACCTGGTTCACAAGTAAATAAGAATCCATAGTTCCACGATCCATTTCGGCACCTCAATTCTTCATATGGTAAAAAATCACGATAATAAGCATCTTTGCACTTCACCTTTGCAACAGTGCCATTCGCCATCGGCTCATCGCATGACGTTACATTTCCTCCGTAGAAGCAATCGATTTGCAATGATGTTGAGAAGAGTTCAGGACAGAATACTGTAAATTGATAAGACATTACATGAAACAATGAATTAAATGCTCTGTGTTTTATTCTAATGACACATAAATAGTAAAAGAGGAACTGAAATGTAAAGTCAAATCCAACTCGTAAGAAAATCCATTCATGATCCCAATAAAACATATTTTATTGAATGTCTGCATTTTGTTTTCTTGCATATCTGACAAATGTCTCTATGAAAATATAGAAAGAAAAAAAATATTTGCAAGCATATCTTAGAATACTTCTAAAAAAATTATATTTCAAATCAATTTTATAACACAGTGTACCACAAATAATGCATATATTCTCTAAAATATTCATACACTGAATCAAAAATTGACATTACTGACAGTAAATCGATACGAAAAATGTGTGTTGGCTGGATGCAAACTATTTGTATTGTTATTATTAGTGTATTTTAAGCCTTTATCGTGTACTCTCTTCCTGAGACTGTGTGAACCAGGCCCGGTCAAAAGTAACATAGTCAACCTTGAGCATACATTTTAGTAATGCTGACACGAGTGGATGGCGTTAGTTGTTCGATTATTCGATTAACGTCATTTTGTATATCGTTTTACTGTCGGCAGAGAACATGAACATATATATGCTTTCTTATTGGTCAAAGAAAAATTGGTTCTTAAAAAGACGCTGTTCGAAAATTGCATCTTTTGACATCTGTTTAACATTTTTATTGTTTAGTGTTTGTGAAATAATTTGTGATTGAAACAGGTGAGTTATATTTTAATTAGATTAACTTTCATTCTTAATAGTTATTTATGTGTAATAATATGTGTATTGTAGAGCACGTCTTCGGACTCAAACAATGGCAACTGGTGAAGAACATGTGGATTCAGCATGTAGAGTGAAAAAATTGTCGGCATCATTTTAGATCGCGCGATTTTACCATTTCCCAACAAAACTGCATCAAAATATCAGCGGTTCTCTCGTTATATTTGGAAAGACAGGTATAAAATATGTTTATTTCTTAACATAACCTGCTTGTGGTTTATTACATATGGTTTTGAAAAATAACAATTTTTCAAAACCATGCTATGTGAGATACAATGATCTGAAAATACTTACGTTTCTGGGTAACAAGAAACATTTGTATAATAAATGCCGTTTAAATTTTAGTCACTGTTCGCAGTGCTCTCGTCGACCAGTACGATGAAAATACTGATTGCTCCTACCATTGCAGATGTGATCGATCTACCAATTAATGTAAGTATTCACAAGTGTAATATTATTATTATTTATACTAGAATTTATTTTGTAAAATTATAAACGTTTCTACTATAATTACTATTCAAATTGTCACCACCGTCTGCAATGTTTCCATTATTATTCTGAATGGAAACACTGATGGTGTAAGTTAATTTAGTAATTCAAAACAGTACAAGGTTATACGATACAATATATAACGTACATTTTAGATCTCAACTAATAATTATTTTAAAATTTAATATTGTATTATTTTTTTAAAAATCACAAATGTTTACATTGGCCTTTATAAATTAACAAACAAAAATATATTTTTTATAGGTTCGTGTCAGGGGTATGGAAGATTTAGGAAAACCGTGCATAAAATACGAAATTCTTTACTTTAAAGTTATTATAAAATTGTGTTAAAATTAAATATTTTTGAATCGATGTGAATATATTTGAAATTATTTAATTTTTTTGCAATCATATTATTGTATAATGCTGTTTACAATTCACGAAAAAGATAGTTATCTATGTAATTTATTTATTTTTAAAAAAATATTTAACACTAACAATAAATAACTGAGCTCTAGTAATAAGTACGAAAAAATATCATTGAACACAACACTAAAAATTTTCCTACCATCGAAACCGAAGGAAGGCGTCTTTTTTTCGATTTTAAGCAATTTAACGCTTGTAAGTTATTTCACCCCATGTCACACCCCGTGCACATAACCCGATGTCCAATGACTCTATCGGCGAATAACTTCAATCATCATTCGTGACAAATGATCTGAAGTTCAACTTCGACAAAAGTACTACGCAATATACTGCTTCCAGCTACGTCTCACATTTTGCAACATAAAAATCATACCACTATTTATATATTCCTTCCCTATGAATCCGGTGTTCATGTCAACATGCCCAGTAATTCTACCAGCACGTAGGTCATAAGACAGCCCCTCGCGAATTGACATTTCATCGAACATTAACAAACAGAAGCTGTCTTTGTCCTCTAAATTACTGATTATACGTGTTTTGTACGACATCATGTCGTCGTTCACACATGGTTTCAAAGAAATAAATCTCAAAAAAGCCATTAAAGAATTAATCGATGGTAAAGCAATTAATTTCCATAATAAACGATAACCTTTTGGGCTTATTTTCCAGAAAAATAAACATAACAACTCCTATTTTATTATGCACTGTTTACATTTATGAATTTTAAAAAAGTTGTACACTATTAAATTTTAAAATAATTATTAGTTGAGATCTAAAATGTATAATATATATTGTATCGTACAACTTTGTACTGTTTTGAATTACTAAATTAACTTACACCATCAGTGTTTCCATTCAGAATAATAATGGAAACATTGCAGACGGTGGTTACAATTTGAATAGTGATTATGATAGAATCGTTTATAATTTTACAAAATAAACTATAGTATAAATAATAATATTACACTTGTGAATACTTACATTCACTCTTGGATCGATTATATTTGCAATGATAGGAGCAATCAGTGTATTCATCATAACGGTCGATGAAAACACTGCGGACCTTAACAAAAATTTAAACAGCATTTCTTATACAAATGTTTCTTGTTACCCAGAAACAAATTAGTTATTTTCAGATCATTGTATCTCACATAGCATGGTTTTGAAAAATTGTTATTTTTCAAAACTATATGTAATAAACCACAAGCAGATTATGTTAAGAAATAAAAATATGTTATACCTGTCTTTCCAAACACAACGAGGGGACCGCTGATCTGTTGATGTAGTTTTGTTGGGAATTGATAAAATCGCACGATCAAAAATAATGCTGACAATTTTTTCACTCAACATGCTGAATCCACATGTTCTTCATCAGTTGCCATTGTTTGAATACGAAGACGTGCTCTACAATACAAATATTATTATACATAAATAATTATTAACAATTGAAGTGAATCTAATTAAAGTATAACTCACCTGCTTTAATCACAAATTACTTCACAAACACTAAACAATTAAAAATGTGTTAAACACATGTCAAACAGATGCAATTTTCGAACAGCGTCTTTTTAAGAATGCAATTTTTCTTTGACCAATAAGAAAGCATATATATTTTCATGTTCTCTAACAATAATAAAACGATATGTCAAATGACTTATAAATCGAATAACTAACTCCATCCATTCGTGTCAGCATTACTAAAATGCATACTCAAAGTTGAATATGTTACTTTGACCGGCCTGCTCCTACCATTGTTCGATCTACCAGTGAATGTAAGTGTTCACTTGTTTAATAACATTATTTATACTGTAATTTATTTGATAAAATTATAAACATTTCAATTATAACTACTATTCGAATTGTATCCACTATCTGCAATGTTTCTATTATTATTTTGATTGGAAACACTGATGGTGTAAGTTAATTTAGTAATTCAAAACAGTACAAAGTTAGTCAATATAATATGTAACGTACATTTTAGATCGCAACTTTGGAGGAGCCATCGGAAATTACCACACTCCCTACAAGCTCAATCGGAATGAGTGCCAACAAGGAATTACCGCCTTAGTAACTGTTCCTTCAAAAAAATTGCATGCAAGTAGTTGTAATTTTTTAGCATGAATTGTACGTCTGACGTTAAAATGTGTTAATTTTATTTGTATTGTAGGAATCACCATTAATATGTGTTCGAGGTATTAAAAAACAAATGCCCAACACGTCGAGTAAAGATAAATTTATGAAGATTTTAAAAAAGAGATAAAAATACATGTGTACTATGAAAAGTGTTTCTGCGAAAAATAAAAAAATATATAAAGGCCTTGTTACGAAGCAGTGCAGATCACTTGGATCTAGTTTTCAAAGGCCTTCCTGCTACATTCCGAATCTTTTTGGTTTCGCAGGTAATTTTTTTTCAAATTGACAAATGTTTATATTGTCCTTTATAAATTAACAAACATAAATATATTTTTATAGCTTCGTGTTAAGGAGGAGTCGTAAGAGAGGACTGTCAATTTCTTCTTTAAATTGTCAAAGTCTTCGCGTTCACTCAGCCGATCTCACTGACACAGTTATTCAGCAGTCAAACCTATTCTTTCTTTTTGAGATTTTGCTAACAAATGAGGATCGAATTGATATTCCTAACTTCAATAGTGTTGTTCAATATAAATGCCCAACCGTTCAATCTGGAGACCGTTCAAAGTGGCGATTTAGCACAAATCTAGTGGCATAGCTAATGTTTTTACTCCTCACATGGATTGCAATTTTCAACGAACACAATCGATAGGAGTAACAATAACAGCTGTTGGATATATATATATATATATATATATATATTTATATATATTTATATACCGCTCAATATGTTGCGGAAAATGGAATGGTCATCTTGATGGTTGCCTTCTACATTTCACCAAATCAGAAAATCGAAGACAATATCAAATTCATACACAGTACTTCTATTAATCTATATCGTCGAGGGAACAAATCTAGTCGATTTCAATTATTACAAAATGCCGATGATTTTGAGCGAAGACTTCAACGTTAACTTTTCTTCTGATGCTTCCATACCATTAATTGAATTTCTTTGTGCAAAATTAAATTTAAATATTGTAAATAACCCGAATGAAGCAACTACGAGATCAGGAACTACAATCGATGCAGTTTTCTCGATATTTCTCGATAAATTTCAGTTAAAACTTCATATTTTAGTTATCATAAACCGATTGTCTCTCATTTTTAGAAAACGAACAAACTGAACCAGAATAAAAATATATTTTTCACTACGACATGTCTTTATATTATCAAACCTGTAATTTATAGCAATGCACCTTTCCCTACTTAATTATAGAATGTCTTATTAATATTACTGAACCTGTAATTTACAACAATCCTCCCTTCCCTACATCCTACATAAAAATTGAGAAGTTCCACTTCTGTCGTGTGTACAAAAGAACACACACCCGTTTTTTGTACCCGTTGATTTAACTTGACAAATTTATTACCAAGATCAGATCATGTACTAATAACTTAGAAATTATTTGCCAAATTATTTTTTTTTTAATGCGATATAAATGTTTTAATAATAAATTTGCAAGCCACAAGTATCAGTAATAAATATACTGTATGTGAAAAAAAATACTATAAACAAACAATTTATTTACTTACGTTCAGTTGTATTATCTGCAGACGTAACCTGATTAACTGCATTTCGAGAGGCAAACACTGAAAA
>CM068319.1:4902764-4905264 GCA_034766995.1 Acanthacorydalis orientalis | reverse complement strand
TGATGTAACTCGAACGGGAGATTCTCCCAGCGTATTCTCCGGACCTGGCCCCAAGCGATTACCATCTGTTTCGATCGATTAGACAACACGTTTTGGAAAATATACATTTCCATATGTACGAAGAAGTCGAAAATGTGGTTACTAAAAGAATTGGTTCAAGGCAGAGAATTCTTTCATCGCGGAATCCAACTTCTGCCAGAAAAGTGCGAAACAGTCATAGCTTCCGGGATAAAATACTTTAATTAATATATTCATACATTTTGTTATTGAAATAAATGCTCGAAAACACCACAAAGGCAACATTATTTTATATACATGTTTTTTAATCTCAATAGGATATAAACGTTTACATTGGTGCACTGGTTTACATCCGTCATTTCGGGATCGACAGTGGACACAATTTATTAGGCTTGTGATACTTCTTCAATATTTTTAGTTCTTTGTTATTAACTATAACTTCACGTTGTTATAGGTATCGCATTTAGCACTTGAAAAAGTATGTTCGAAATCATAATAAAATTAAATATTCATAAACTTTATAAAAGATATCTATATCTACGTTATTTATTTGTTTTTAAATATCATACAAGGTCAGACAATTAAGTAATGCGACAAAATTCAAAAATCGAGTATATTTAAAAATTAAGGTACATCGCTGCGATCCCCTTCAAAGTAGTCCCCTCCCGCATCTATACACTTATTCCGGCGAGTTTTCCAGTTTTCGTAACAATTCTGGAACACTTCTTGTGGGACCTCTCCGAGTACCCTCGTCACAGATTCTTGGATATCTTCAACGGAGTCAAAATGTCGACCTTTGACGAATTTTTTCATATGGGGGAATAGGAAAAAGTCGCAGGGTGACATGTCCGGTGAATAGGGCGGTTGTGGTAACGTTGCGATGCCTTTAGACGCCAAAAACTGAGAGACACTGAACGCACTGTGACAGGGAGCATTGTCGTGATGCAGAACCCAAGTCTTCGCGATCTGTGGACGCACTTTGAGCACCCTTTTTCGTAATTTTTCGAGCATATTGCGGTAGAATACTTGATTTACGGTTTGTCCAGGTGGTACGAACTCTTTGTGAACCACCCATTTGCTGTCGAAGAAGCAAATCAACATGGTTTTCACTTTAAAATCGCCTTTTTTAAAATCGGCATGCCACCGAAGCACCTGACTACGACTCAGGGCATTACTACCATACACTGTAAGCACTTTTTCATAAGTTTCTGTCGCAGTTTCGCCGAGTTTTGCACAAAATTTTATCGCGCATCGTTGCTCTAAATTTCTCTGTTCCATTTTCGTGACATGCACTACTCGCGCGTTGTTACAAAACACTAAACAGCTGGCGAAGAAATGATCGTACGAGGGTGGTCAAGGTCTCAATCGAGAGAGCAGGGATCTGCTATTACGGTGGAGGAGTTACAGGTTCTCAGTGTTATCACAGGCCGAGAAAAAAAAATCGGTCGCATTACTTAATTGTCTGACCTCGTAGATTAATTTGTATTGTGAGATAACATCGTTGACATTTGAAAATTTTAATTTTTCCAAGTCGACACCGATGTACTTTAATGTCGGAAAAAAACTATCGTAATAATTAATAATATTAATAAATTTAACAGTAATAATCGTCGAAAAAGGAACAAAAATGTATTTATATTTCAAGTTCTAAGCAATTCGAATATAATTTATGTTGTATACATTTTCTTTTGCTATTAATTTAGTACATATATTCTGAATTTTAAATTATAAATAGAACTATGGACGAAATAAAAAAAAATATAATTTTTTATAAAGAAATCAGTTGTCTTGTAAAATCTTCCCAAATATATTATAATTCGTCTCTCATACTTTTATGAATAAAATACACTCCAGATACACTCTTGGATTTAAAGACAAATTTAACCGGAATGGTTTTAAACCATGTAGATAAAAATATAAGAGAGAACAGAAGAATAACCGGAATAAAAAAATCAATCATCAAACACATGTATCATCACTAGTGTTTCACAGATCTGAGCGAAAGACAGACTGTATTGGTCTATATTAAAGAAAATATTTATCAGTAATAAGTCACATGTTGATAATTTACAAACTCGAATTCAAAGTGCACGATTAAAATTCATAAAACTTTGAGTGTATGAAGAAAATGCAGTTCGATTAAAATCTTAGTTTAAACATTCATCAGTATCTCTCTCGCCAAATGAATAGGGCTCTAAATTTTGAATAAGATTTTTTTTCTCAAGCTGAATACGATTTAATGACAGTTTCAAAAAATGATCTTACCTGACGCAAATGAATCCGTTATCAAATATGTAACAACAAACAGGTAACTGTAACTACACACAGGACACATTTTTTTAAAATTGTTGTCTTAAGAACGATTCACCGTGTAACGTAACACAAGATAAAGTATGTTAAAATACTGAACAGACACATAGCAGCACAAGCGTCCTCAGTCACTGAGTTCGTCTTAACAATAATATATAATTTTCGCTGTGTT
>CM068319.1:4877764-4897764 GCA_034766995.1 Acanthacorydalis orientalis | reverse complement strand
AAATATAACCAATTGTATCAATTATTTATAAATGTTATTTTAGAAATAGATGAAAAAGTGTGTATTATTCCGTTAAAACTCTCGAGATTATTTTTTTTTAAAGTGTTATAATTTATCGAAAATAGCGAGAGTTTTACCCTGTGCGGTCAATCTGTTAGATACATGAGTTAATCTTACCTGAGAAACAGCATTTTTGAAGGGGATTTATTGAAAGAATTCACTTATAATCATGAAAACTATATAATATGTGTGTGTCATACCTATACAATATCGTTTTCCTTTGGGATAAGATCAGATGCCGTTAGCACAAACTGTTTCTCTCGTGCCATACTAGTCATGCCAAGCATCGCAGGTGTATTTTATTCTCGTTCTTTCCACCACAATGTCACCTGGACGGTAAAGTCGACTGTCTTGAGATGAGGACTGAAATCCGGTACCACGCATTCGTTAATTTCATATAACCTATAACATACGACCTATGACAAACAGAATAATCAAAAAGTCTTCCAGTAACAATACATATTCAAATATAATAATTTCTATACGTTTATTTAAATATTTTCCATTACGGAAGTTCTCTGTTAGGACCCAGTAGCCCTATAATTATTGTGCATTAGTCGGTAATCATCGACCTATTAACAGTACACATCGAATATTATTACCTTGTAACACATCAAGTTGCCGAATTTCAGTTAGAGGTCGACCCCGATTGAGAAAGGTTCTATGCGATATTTTACAAGTTCAGCTATTTGAAATTGACTTCAACTGTTCTTAAATACGGCGTTATTGTTG
Source organism: Acanthacorydalis orientalis (assembly GCA_034766995.1). Taxonomy (NCBI): domain Eukaryota; kingdom Metazoa; phylum Arthropoda; class Insecta; order Megaloptera; family Corydalidae; genus Acanthacorydalis; species Acanthacorydalis orientalis. Next base: position 4,896,972 of record CM068319.1, on the reverse strand, counting down.
TTATTTTTATTTTTTTATACATTTTAACAGGATGGTGGCCACAAAAGATTTGCGGTTACTTTTTTATATGCAAGTTGGGACACAATGCAGCGGTAGCAGGTGGAAATATCAATAGAGCTTTCAAAAAAGGGTCTGCTAGACAGAGAACAATTAAATTATGGTTCAAAAATTTCGTTCCGGTAATATTAATCTCGACAATGAACCTCGAGAAAGGCCCAAAACCATTGTGAACTTGGAATATTTGAGAGCCATGGTGGAAGCTAATCCACATATGACAGTTCGAGCTCTCGTATGTGATTTAAGTGTTAGTGTTATGACTGTTTCTCGTCACCTCGCTGCAATAGGACTCCCGGTGAGTGCCGTTTCGTTTTTTCTTTACCTGAATAATTATTTAAAGATTTCAATGCGTTTTATTATAAAAAGTTTTTAAGTAAAGATGAAATTATATTTTCTTGCAATTTTCATTCGAAAAATGCTCTTTTCAAATTATTACAATTTTATTTCATAAAATGACTTTTTCTCGAATTTTTTTAATTTTTTGCATTATTTTGAAAACATATTCTTATATTAAAGTGTTCTTGTGATGTATTCCATGGAATATTGTGTATAAAGGTATAATATTTTTTCATGGATACACCACGTGATCACATTAATGCAATTTAATCATATACCACGTAAATATTTTAATATACGAATATGTTTGACAAATAATGCAAAAAAATTAAAAAAAATTACTGAAAAAATCATTTTCTGAAATAAAATTGTAAAAATGTATAAAAGAGGATTTTTCGAGTGAAAATTGCAAGAAAATATAATTTAATATTCATTTAAATATTTTTTTTTAATAAAATACATTAAATGCATAAAATAATTATTCAGGTGAAGAAAAAAAACTAAATCTCTCCAGCAAGACTCGATCCTGACACGTCAGATTTTCGAAGCCAGCTCCCTATCGCCTAGCTATCAAATTAGTCAACAAGGGCGAAAAATTTTCTCACATAAGCCTGATGCAGAAACATTAGCGCCTTTTTTTCTAGAAAACGGCTGGATAATGCAGGCTAGTACGTCACTATTAAATACTTTTGAGGAACCCTACCACTACACGAAATTTGGTCCCAAACTCAATTTTCGAGGTCGTATCCTCCCCTTGTAAGTACATCTATATATAGTATATAAAAATATTCCGGACAGTTTCAAAAAATGTACCAACGACATACTAAAACAATAACGTATATATATATATATATATATATATATATATATATATGTGTGTGTGTATATATATATGTATTGTTGGATCATTTTTTTTACAGCGTACTTATAATAATGAGCTAAATATTTTTTTTCAATTATTTTTTAAATTTTCGAAAAAACTATACATTTAAGGGTTATAAATTCAATTTCAAATTTTCCTTCTTCCACACTATAAATTATCAACTCAAGAAAACATATTTTAAGACAGAAGTTGATCATGCAAATAAATTCCAATACTGTATTTTTTCAAAATCGGAATGAAATAAAAATAAAAAGTAATACTTACAATTATTGATTGGATAGTCATTTCGTGCAAAGGGCATTCTCAATTAACGGCAACCCTTGCTTCCAATACCATATACTCCTCCAATGTGTAAAAGTACCATATAAAATAATTATTTTACCAAAACACAGTTCTGACTTCCTTCTCATATATATGTGGGTCGTTTGATAAGTTTGGTAAATTGCTATGATGTGGTTCCGTCATTAATTTGCGACGTCACTGTTATCAAATGTCACTTTTCAAACCAGCATGGGCAAAATTTCAGTCAGAAGCGACGAGTTGTTCACGTTCTGCAGATTTTTGAAGCAAGCATTACAGCAGTTACCGAAAATTAGAAAAACGAACAGGCTTTTTGCGTCGATTCCTCATCGTGGATGAAACATAGATACACCACTATACACCTCAGTCGAAGAAGTAGTCAAAGTAGTGGAAAACGTCTCTTAAAGTTGTGCCGAAAAAGACGAATACGGTTTTGTCGACTGGAAAGACGACAGTCAATGTTTTTTTTGTGATTTCCAAAGATTCATCATGATCGACTACTTAACGATGTGAAAAACGATAACAAAACCTTATTATACGACATCATTGGACTGTTTAAAAGAAGAGCTGAAACAAAAACGACCGCCATTGGTTCGCAAAAAAGTGCTCTTTCACCAAGATAACGCGCCATCCCACAAATCGACCGTTACAATTGCAAAATTGCACGTATCAGACTTCGAATTGATTCCTCTTCCACTCTATTCTCTGGATTTGACCCCGTGAGATTTCTTTCTCTTCCCAAACTTAAAGATTCAGCTAGGTGGGAAGAAATTCTCGTCGAATGAGAATGTATCGCCGCTGTCAATGCAAACTGTGCTTTGCAGACTCGTTGGACTAAGTGTACAGCACTCAATGGAGACTAAGTTGAGAAATAAAATCGATTTTTTGCAAAAATCGAACTTGCTTTTTTTTACCATACTCATCAAACGGCCCTTGTTTTATATATATATATATATATATATATATATATATATATATATATATATATGTAGCTCCCTCTGGTTATGCTGACACTCTTTTCTTTGTATTCAATTAAGAGAATGCCTTCTTCATCACAAAATACAGTCGCTATCAATTTTCCCGCTGACTTCGACACCTTGAATTTCTTGGGCGGGGTTCTTCCTTTTCACCCACTGCATAGATTATTGTTTGCTTCCAAGTTGATAGTGATCGACCCATGTCTCGTCTCCGCTAACAAATCTGTCCGAAATCACACAAAAACGATGATGAGTACTGATGACAGCCTAATGATATTTCACTTTTATGCTAACAGTTCTCTGTTCGACCGTAACTAATGCAAAGTGACTCTTATCCTCCCTTCCCCCTTCTCCATAAACTGTTTGACCTCACCTCGTACGATAATAAATTATGAATATTAATTGAAACTAAGCAATCGTATTCTTTATTAAGACTTTCCTTTTCTCTACTATATAAATTTCTAAGCTTACATTTATTCGTTCATTCTACAATTATAAAACACGTTCAACAATCAATTCAAATGCATAACAAGTTTACCAGTATTTTTCAGTATATCATAACCATACTGCCTCTTTACTTTAATAAAATCAGTACAGTTAAAATTACATTTTCTTGGCGTATAAAGTGACGTTTACGACACATTTGAGTATTGAAAAACCTTAAATATATTTATGCACGATCGATTCTATTTCGTTCATAAAAGGAAACATGTCGATAAAATAATATTTATTATAATCACAATCAACGAACATGAATATGTATCGGAGGAAAAATCGAACGCCAAAATCCGTTGCAAATCTCGTTGCTAGTGCCGTTCCTCTTAATGTCTTCTTCCAATATTTACCACTGGGACAAGACAATAGTTTCTCAGCTAATAAAAAAAACACAATTAATCAAATTATTTCATTTCGTTGTATACTGAGTTAAAAATCTAAAACATTGTTATTTTTTATCTTAATATATAATAAAACCGCAAAACGTGACGCGTTTTCATTTAAATTGAGATTATTATGCAGACATTATAATTAGAAGACTTTTGAAGATTTCAATCAAATCGCTTGGTTTTTAATGTAGTATTATAATATATCTGAAGCGAAAGGGATATCTGAAGCGAAAGTGTAACAAAGATTTTTAATAAAATGAAATGTTAGTTAGGATAAATAAAGGTCAATTGAGGCCCGGTCACAGCTCTAATAAATTAAGATCGGTCGGAAACAAATTTGTTTATTTTTACAAGATAGAATTTTGGATTCGTGAAATTAACGAATTCATCCAAACCGCTTTGAGCTGATGCTTGATCTTTGAAAAGTTTCTCTCGTAGGAAATTACTTAAATATTTTTTAAAAAATGATAATCTGTCGGAGACGGGACCGGAGGACCGGAAAACGCTTCCGTTTCAGACTTTTTTGAGTCGTAGAAACAAAATAGAGCACCAGTTCGCGAATTAAATGATCAACCCACGTACATAACCCAAAAATGACTGTAAATTGACTTTACTGAATGATATAACTGGACATTCGATTTTTGTATTTCGGCTCAAAAATGAACAATTCAAATCAACAAGCAATTAAGATTATTACAAATGAACAATTGAACTTTGATATTTTTTCGAGACCACGGACGAAGAACTAACTTTCTCAAAGAAACTGAGAAAATATAAAAATAGATAGATGTCTTCAAGTTTTTGCTAGATTAGGAACATACAAACGATCAGAAAAGAATTAAGTATCGAGAGAAACTGGATGTTAATTGAAGAAAAATAACAGCAACCGCCTTTCAGTCATGGAAACAGATTCTTCTTATATCGGCCCAATAATGATAGACGCGTAAGAACGAACACAGTAGCATAAAATAAGAATAGTGATTTGAAGGAAAATGATAAGAGGATTAATTGCTATTCATGTTTGTATATTCGAGCAACGCGTGTCAAAAGTCTGTGTTCTCGGTTGTGTTGTCATAGTCGTAGAAATAAACATTTGCCATTTATTTCTTTGCAAGCGACTGAATGTATCGTTTCAGAAAAATGTACTTATTGTAATATTTCTTCGTTCTTATTTTCCTGTCTGTCGTTTAATCATTTTTTGTAATTTACTAATTTAGATTCTAAAATGTCAAGACGTATCATTCCGTAAAAAAGGAACAATTGAGTACCGAAAGCTGCAATTAATGAAAAATACTGAAAACTGTTAAGAATATCTAACCCAGATCGTTTGATTTCTCTAAAGACACTAATTGAAACACAACAACTGACTTTTAGTCAATTATAAATATTTTCTCAACGCTAAAAATGCATATTTAAATTTTCAATTTTTAGAGTTTTGACAACAATGGCAAATAATTTATTTATACGCGATTTTCATAATTTCTATTACGAGTAACAAATATTACTTATTTTTTAAAGAACGTCTTAATAGTTAATTCATATAAAATAGTATATTTACCGAAGTATATTGTTCGGGTATTGTAAACGTCTATAACATCTCTAAATCGAGTCAACTGTAAAAAGTTTATTCCGGAGTTATTCCCTTTTCCTTTTATAACATCTCCATATGGCACCTAAAAAAAACACATAATAGCAATTCTATAATTGCAGTTTAATCAGAGCGTAATTACTTTAAATAATACTGGCATCTGATAATTATAATGAACAGAATTTATTGACTTCTCGTACCGTTATTAACAATCAGTAACATTTCCTCCGTTTTTATTTTATTCTTTATGTAAGCAAAAGCCGAAAAAAAGTATATAAAGATTTTCAAGTAGGTAAAGTTCAAAAAATATTCCTTGGAACGAAATAGTTAGAGACCATGTACAATTACTGCTGCAAGAAGTATATAAAACACTCAATGAATGATGTATAGCAAACTATTCTTCTATTATATTTTTAGAACTTAACGGGTCAGGTCTTCTTCTCAATATAATTATTTCTATTACGTACTCATACATTATATATACATAGACTGTTCAGCATAGTCTGATAAGACTGATTTTTTTTAAAAAAAAAACCTGCATCGCTATCTCTTGATAGGTGATTGCGTTATAAAGCTCTACATTTCATTAATGACTAATTATAACATTAATGATAACATTTTACTTGCGCGATAGCATGTCTGTGTCATTATTTTTGACGTTAAATGTGACAGAACCGTATTTACGCTCGTTGAAACACTATGGAGCAGAGCACCAACATTACATTTTGTAGAACAAATTTTATACTGGCATAGTTAAAAGGATTCTATATCAAATTGTGGCCAAGGATCTGAGAAAATGAAAGGTCCGTGCACGATATGTACCGCACGCCTTGACAGAAGCTCAAAAATATGCTAGAGTGGAGAACGGCGAAGACAAGCTAAGAGATATATATATATATATATATATATATAATATATATATATACATACATATATATATACATATATATATATACACATATATACATATACGAGGTCAGACAATTAAGTAAAGCGACAAAATTCAAAAATCGAGTATATTTAAAAATTAAGGTACATCGCTGCGATCCCCTTCAAAGTAGTCCCCTCCCGCATCTATACACTTATTCCACCGAGTTTTCCAGTTTTCGTAACAATTCTGGAACACTTCTTGTGGGACCTCTCCGAGTACCCTCGTCACAGATTCTTGGATATCTTCAACGGAGTCAAAATGTCGACCTTTGACGAATTTTTTCATATGGGGGAATAGGAAAAAGTCGCAGGGTGACATGTCCGGTGAATAGGGCGGTTGTGGTAACGTTGCGATGCCTTTAGACGCCAAAAACTGAGAGACACTGAACGCACTGTGACAGGGAGCATTGTCGTGATGCAGAACCCAAGTCTTCGCGATCTCCGGACGCACTCTGAGCACCCTTTTTCGTAATTTTTCGAGCACATTGCGGTAGAATACTTGATTTACGGTTTGTCCAGGTGGTACGAACTCTTTGTGAACCACCCATTTGCTGTCGAAGAAGCAAATCAACATGGTTTTCACTTTGGACTTGCTCATTCTCGCCTTCTTTGGCCTTGGTGCTCCAGGGGACAGCCACTGTTGGCTTTGTCGTTTAGTTTCGGGGTCATATTGAAAGAACCAACTTTCATCACCAGTAATAACTCGATCGAAAAGAGTAGGATCACTTTCAACCTCTAAGTGCTAAGTGCTTGCTCTAAATTTCTCTAATGCTCTAAGTGCTTGCTCTAAATTTCTCTGTTCCATTTTCGTGACATGCACTACTCGCGCGTTGTTACAAAACACTAAACAGCTGGCGAAGAAATGATCGTACGAGGGTGGTCAAGGTCTCAATTGAGAGAGTAGAGATCTGCTATTACGGTGGCGGACTTACAGGTTCGCAGTGTTACCACAGGCCGAGAAAAAAAATCGGTCGCATTACTTAATTGTCTGACCTCGTATACACACATATATATATATACATATATAGATATATACATATATATGTATATATACATATATATGTATATATACATAATATTTTTATAAGAACAGGGTAGTGTTAATAGACGTTCATGTACTTCACGTTTCACGAATTGTTTCCTTTATTGAAGTAGAAGAGAATGTTGAAGTCGATATTAAACGTCTCGAAGAAATTTCTGTTATCAAGCATAAGAGGAAAATATGCAGATCAAGTTTGGGACAAAAATTAAGAAAAGGAGGTGGACAATTCCATACTTAGTTTTGTATCGTCTTTGAGAAAACGGTGGACTCAGTCAAATCGAACGAGAGATACTTTTGAGAAGAAGAATGCAGAATGGCTCGAGAAACGATTTATTTTGCCATCAAGGATTTTATCATCCAACATTTACTATTACTGGAAGATCATGTAAAGTATTGCCGAATGCAGTTCCAGGAGTAAGAGAAGAAAAACGGTTTCATTATCAAACAATTTCTGAAGATGAGCGAAATAGGGTTTATAAAAAAATCAGGGAGCATCATACACGAAAGAATTCACGAATTAATAAAAACGAACATCTAATTCACAGACTTCTTGTAAATTGTTAAGGACTAAAATATAGATGAACCTTTTAAATAAAAAAACAGCTTGAATAGAAAGCGAAAAAAGAACAGATGAATGTATTTTTTTTTGAATTTTCCAATTTACTTCTACGATTAAACATAATTACATTCTTATATTCATACATGACCATTCACCACCATTTTTAATGACAAATAGTCAATAATTCTATAGAATTTGCTTTATCAGTTCTGAAAAATATAAGGTGGATTATTTATTTTAAACCATCTCTGGGTCGTTCTTGATGCAACTGTCTTTTCTCCAAACGTAGTACAAAGTTTTTTTGTAGTTTCTGTAGAGTTAGTCCCGAGCTCAAATTCATAAAGCAAACACGCACGCACTACACTATTTTTCACATACATTTTTAGGGGTTAGAATTATTTTTTTACATTAAAGTGAACAGTTCGAGATTCATTTAAAACACATGCTAATATCACGGATAAACAATTCTTGGAATTTTGTCCGATAACAAGTGTAGACAATTGTACGAATTATTGTACGTTATAACTACAGAACTTTTTTGGTTACCTAAAATATATATATATATATATATATTAAATAACTGCAATGAGGTTTCCATCCTTTAACACTCAAAACGAAGCAAGAGTTACATATCCATCCTAACTAATATACTTTAACTTATTTGTAAACAAACTACAAGAGACTATACTCTGGCCCGCTATAATATTTTATTATCAATAAAATTTATTTTTATTTTATTTATTTATTTATAAGAATATATAGTCACTGTGATATCTGAAATTGTAACGAGTACTAGTTAAAAGCGTACTTAAAATCTAATAACAATGAAACTATTATAGTAATCGAATATTTGTGTTCATTGTTTCAAACCTGCAGCTTATGTTATCCTCACATAATACAAGTAGAGGATGTTACCTTCACATGAGGTTCACCTTAGTAGCAAGAGAGCGAAAGTTATATTTTCCTGCACTTTGGCACATTGTAGATAACAAAATCGCCATCGAAATTCACATAATTAAAATCAATTATCATTCATTGAGCATTTTGTGTCAGAATTTTTTAACGGTACGCGGGGTGAAACCATTTTTGTGCCTTTAATTCGTATCACAAATGTATCGTGATGAATATTTTTTACCGTTACTGTTTCTAATTTTTTCGTGAAGACGTACGATTCTTTTTATTATTAGTTAACTGTACTTGATCACCGGTTTAATAAAGGAATTCGATTTTATTATTAATAACTGATAATTAAACTGGACCAACAATTTAACTTGTATTTCATTAGATATACAAAACGATCATGTAAGCTGGTATCACATGATTTATTTCGTTAAAGAAAACCATTGCAACTGGCTTTTTTGGACTAAGCAACACTAACGTTCCAGTTCAACACACCACAACATTAACCGATACATTAAACAAATTTGAAACAATCTTTTGATTGACAAACATAAACACTTACGACTCCTGCCAATCTAGTTAGACGTGGATTAAATGATAACCTGGTCTCGTCCAAACAAATGGGCAGAACGTGTTTTGAAATTATCAAGTCTTTCTCTAGAATGAAAATTACAACTTTTAAGTAAAATCCGACTTCCACTGCATCGCTGACCTGAACAGAAAAGAAAATAATAAACTTTTTGAGTATATAAATATACATATACATACATATATATATATATATATATATATATATATATATATATATATGTATTAGGTTGATTCAAAAAAAATTCGGTTTTTATCATTTTGAGATTGGCGCCGATTTTTCTAGTTACTGTTATCTTTTGATATAGTCATGTGATACATCATTGTAAACAACGAAATTAGCACTACTGATTTCAGCTTATGTCTACTGTTTTCAATTTTTAGTATTATTGGATATAATCTCTCAAGTTAGTCATGGGAAAAAGCAAACTAGAGCAAGTTTGTTGTATGAGTTCAAATTGTTTAAATTAATTTAACAAAAGCAGAAAAATATTGTCAGGAAATTGAAGAAATGCATAAGAAGTTGCATCGTTTACATCCAGCATTAGTCAATTCTTCTTCATGACAACGCCCGACCACACGTCCCAGAAATTACTTTAAAAAATTAAATGAACTAGGTTAGAAAACTTAACCTCACATACCTTATTCTCCGACAGATAATAATTTTTGTAAATATTTGAGTAATTTACTACTAGAGAATAGATTTATTATAATTAGATTTTGCTTCCCTATTTTATCAGCCATTTCGACTCAAAGTGATCGATACTTTCTTACAAATTATTTTTTATTAATACACAACATTGTAGATATTATAAAAAAGTTAAACTTGCTATCAAAAATGTCATTCGTTGCGAGGTAAACAGTAATTATCGAATAATACAGAAATAGAAAAAATGGACTATTTTTTATAACCTAGTCCTTGTGAGATTCGATTCTGAAACAAATGAGACTCGCGAAGACCAATAAGATTTCCATACTAAATAATACTAGTTTTAATTAATGCAGCTTATTGATAACTTACAACCATTTCTTGCGCATGCTCGTTCAAGCTGCTGTTCCAATGATAATTTCCAACCCTAACTACATAGGTGGTTGAATTATCTCTTGTGTTATTCACATTTGTGTACCAGTATCTATCTGAAACATTAAAATAAAGCTACTGAAATAAATGTACACGACCGTACGCACGATGATACGTTAATGGACATAAGTATTCATCAAATAAGATATTCTTAAATAATATTAACGAAAGACAAGTATAAAATTGAAATGAAATTCGTGTATTTATTTATTAATATCCTTATTCGTTACTTATTAAAATACCTAACAAAGAAATAAGTGTATACAACTTTTCAAATTTTTTCACACTCATTTATTTCACGAGTATTCGCTAGTTGTGTAGACAAATAAAAATATTTAATTGCGACTAAAACGATTTGTATTAATGAGTGTCAGAATAAGGACGAACAGAGTGAGGTACTCCTCTCAAGTACAATTTGAAATTATATCAAGGACGGTAGAGCCAGAACGTGAAGACAACATACAAAATAATTGAATAGGAAAGGGCCGCAATTTTGTAATATTATTCCGGGCATAAAAAGAGGTAGTTCCGATCCTGGTGGCAAATTCACAATGAAATTAATATCTTTCAAAAATTGCAGTGTTGTATTCACGGTGTGGGGGGGGGGGTGTTTGTGTGTACACGTTGTAATAGCGTACATATAAATTTATAATCATTTATAATTTTTGCTGTAAATGAAGAATTGTCACATTTCTAAACTCGGTTGAAATAACATCCGCCTCTCCAAAAATCTTTAGATACGCCGCTAAAAATGGTCATTCTTTTGTGGATTTGAGATAAACATTAAATACATTTTCGTTGCTTGCATACATTTTATATGAAATAATATTTTAAATTCGCATCTGTTTGAACAAGTTTTTAAATATTAAAATGTTTTCCATGAAAACAGACTAATTTTTTTGCTTGTTTTCGAAAATATGAAAAGAGTGCTGAGCTTAAAATTAATCAAACTACGTACCCGTTCGGTATTAGTAGTAGCGCGTACAGATCGATCTAAAATACTCACCTGTTAATATAGTTCTTGATGAAATAATCGAGCCACTGCAAAGATATTCCTCAGTGAAATTATTGATTGCATAGATCTGGGCGTACCAAGGGAATTTGTCCGGTTCGGCAGTAAAATTCGCCGAGATCGATGAATTGAATTGTGTTGTGTCAAGTTGACTGACACCGCAACCTAAAATTAAAAAAAAAACTTTTGTATAATACAATTTAAGTAAATAGTGTAACGGCCAAGAATTAAACGGCTACCAACTTCAATAAACGATATAAAGAAAACGTAAAAGTTGGTACCGATTTCGAACTTTTCTGGAATTAAAATAAATTTTTATAGAAAATTATTAAATAGGGGAACGTAGTTTTCAAAAATAAGCGTTTACAATTTTCCAAACAATTGTTATTCTTTTTTTATAGTGAATCTTATTACATTATTAACCCTATTTTCATTTCAATGTACTAATGATTCTAATCACTAAGCACTAAGACTATAGAATCTATATTTTAGTAATATTTTTTCACACTTTATATAAATACACTTGATCTAATTTCGTAGATTAGAAAACGAATCAATCATATTAAGAATCAATAGCTGTTTTATTTGAAAATCACGTGTAAAACAAACCACACACGTTACAGCAGATCTGACAGGTTTGTCTAAACACGCGGACCTGCACAGGCAAACCGGAACGTGTGTGACAAACTGCGCAGTTATTACGACCTGTACAAAAACGATTCTATTTTTCTGCCTGTGCAGGTGAGCGACAATACAGTAAACCAGAGCGTGTGTGCCAGCCGGTTCTTGAAATTTTTATTGTTTTTCTTTGTCTGCTCTGACCGGGAAAAATTTTCAAAAAAAAGGTAATAGAGATATATGAATTTGAACTATGTCTATGACAAGTAAAGAATGAAGAATAATATCACAACCGTCCACAAAATTCCAAACCCATTTTCTACAATGCGTTTTGCGAGAGATAATCTGAAGTAATTGTTTTTTTGATCTTGCGAATTCAAATCTGCTTGCCGAAAAGATTTTATCATATCACCGCGTAAAGGGAACGCGTTATCGGCCAAAAATATATAAGGCAAATTTCTAGGCTCCCTCTGACGACGTTCTCCGTACTTGAAATATGTAACTCACTGTCCTGTGGTTTTTTAGAGAACACCTCTGAAATTCTTCCATTAATACTGTCATGGATTTAATGATACGTTTTTATGCTGCTGGCCAATGATGTTGTTTCAGAACTCTGACACCACTTTGTTCCATTGATATACAAAGAAGCGAGCCATAAACTGTATCAGAATGATAAATTTGCGGCGATTTAATATAAAGGTCACCTCGGGTTAGCACCCGAATGAAATAATTAACATGTACTTTGAATACATACATGACAGTACCAAAATCTGCCAAAATGAGTTGGTACTTTGCAACCACTATAACTAGGAGAACCTCTATTAAAAAATAAACGCGCTAGGTGGTGTAAACATCATACTGAAATTTCACACTTTTTTTTCTTTTCTGACATTACTTCTCAAATTATTCACTTTTTTCACAACGTCACCTTTATTTGTATCTGGTTCGATTCCTTTTAGTTTTTCTATTAATTTTTTATACGCTGCATTTCTTTTCTGACCGTCGTGATATTCTTAACTCTTTATTTTCCACAAAATGGTTCAGATTTATATATTTTAATGAATTCTTTAATAGTTCTTCATTGCGCTCGAGTCGACATGTTTTATATTTACAAAATTTTACAAAGTGCGAATGAGTTCGTAATGAATTCGTATTTATAATATTATTTTGTACTAATTTATCTTTTGATAATGGTCATATATTTTGTGTGTTATGCAAACAATCATTCTCCTCATCATACAAAACTTGTGACTAAAACCGTATAAAAATATTTATGTAATATATCTGATACAGCAGAAAGAATCGTTTTCCAATTTTGTTCATATCGCCTGTGCAGGTCGTAATAAATGCACAGTTTTTCACGCAGACATTCCGGTTTGCCTGTGCGGATCGCCATGTTCAAGCAAACCTGTCCCGTCTACCGTAACGTATCTGGCCGGCTCAATAGAAAAGGTTTAACATATTTTTTCATTAATACATTTTACAAATTATGATGTATACAAAATAGCATCGCATTTTTACCACATGTTACTGAATTCCTTTTAAATCTAAAAGGTTTACAGTGTATTTGCCACCGTCTTGTGAAAGTTTACTGACCTATCTTTTTATATTTATCACAATATTACGTTTAAGACAATTTAAGTACAATATCACTAGACTTTTACAAATGAATGACGATCACTTTAAGGTGTTTTCAATTTCTCTAGAAGTTGTTGATTTGTAACTACTCTTTACAAAAAATATAATTTTGGTCTTATTTATCAATCTTTTGCACTTTATGCATTTATTTTATCAATAATTAAACGTATTCTATCGTTGAATCGACTCAAGAATTTGTCAGACACGCCGTTTAAGAGATACTATAATTTAAATTCTTTATATTTTATACCTGTTGTTATGTCAAAACGTCACTTTATTGAAAGTAATATGAAAAAAAATGTTAAAAAATATTAACAATTATATCAATTAATTATATACCTGATTTATAAAAAGAACAAAAAGTCTGTACAATTTCACTAAGATTATCGAAATTATTTTAGAAAAATTGGTATAATGTATAGAAAATAGCGTTCTTGAAAATAATTTATTAACTTTTGCAATCATTTTGTTGGGTATATGAGTTAATCTGGGCTGAAGAACTGCATGCATGAAGAGATTTCATCGAAATAATCTACTTATAACCATAAAAAGTACGTATTTATTTCATACCTATGCAATACGGCTTTCCTCTGGGATAAGACCAGGTGCCGTTAGCACAAACTGTCTCTTTCGTGCCATACAAGTCATGCCACGCATCGCAGGTGTATTTTATTCTCGTTCCTTCCAGTACAATGTCACCTGGACGGTAATTAAAGTCGATTGTCTTGAGATGAGGACTGAAATCCGGTACCACGCATTCGTTAATTTCATATAACCTATAACATACGACCTATGACATACAGAGTGATCAAAAAGTCTCACAATGATAATAATTATTCAAATATCATATTTCCTATAGATGTATTTAAATATTTTCCATTATGGAGGTTTGATTCTAGTACACATCAGTGCTAATTTATAATAAATATTAATAGATATGTCTTCACTAAATTAATGTATTCTTACTCAATATTATTTTTTTCCAGAACTTGAGCGATGAAATTCAATTCAAAATCCAGTAAAACATAAACGCCCATGTTTTGAAGTTCGTCAATTGTGCTCAAACCAACCATGTAGTAACATGAGCCTGAAGTCAAACTGACTGGAGCCACTAATGCTCCTGATGCCATCGCTTAAATAAAATAATCAAAATTTAATGTACAGATAAATATGACTACTAAATCTTTTCTGAAAATCTAAAGTTTGAATATTGTAACGCCTTTAACTTTACTAGCTAAACTTACTTTAGCTAACTTTACTACTGGCTAGCCGTGATATCTGCACTGTTCTTCCCGTATAACAATTCCTGTATCTATCAAATATAAACCGAACTTTTTTCCATACTCTTTATTAACTTAATATTTTTCAAACGTACACACGTCATTTTCCTATAAAGTTTCCGATGACATTTAAACAATGTTGCTACAGGATTGAGAGTTCTTTGGTTCCTGTATCGTTGAATGTAGTGGAGCGCGCCCACGAAATGTTCCACCTCCTCCTCATTTTCGAATCGACATTCTATCAACGCCTCTTTGAGTGGTCCACACATATAGTAATCACATGGCGACTAGTCGGGGTTGTGAGAGGAATATTCGACAGTAGACCGGTGCATTTTCGTTAGTTTTTCTTAAATTAGGGCAGCAATGTGAAGTCTAGCGACATCTCGTGCAAGAGCAACACGCCGTATCCCGAAAATTTTCGAAACTTTAACTCATTCTGAATGATGGATTGTACCTAAACATGGCATATGCAAATTTCTTCTAATAATAAATTTCGTTCACTTTTAACCGCCGGTCACCTTCGACAAGGACTCAAACAGTTCGAATATCGCTTAGCTTGATACTAGTCTCGGAGCGACTCGGGTGCATCATGTTTTGCATGTCATAACGTCCACCAGCGACCTCCTTATGCCATACAAACACATGCGCCTTCCATTACATTTCATTCTCGAACTGTTCACGTATTCGACACAGAATCTCAATCGGTTCCATGTCAAAACTCGATTAAAATGCTTTGCGCAACGGAAATAGGTACTGCTGGTTCGCTCATCGCGCTAGCTACTAAAAAAATTAATGCGAGATAATGTACACGACAAAGAACGAGTCTAGACACCACCACTAATATCTCTATTCGATCTCGACAGCAAACATTCACTCGTTAAGAAAAAAATTCGGTTTATATTCAACGGATCCCCATTTTTCAATGCTTAAATTCTCATTGAAATTTCATCGACGACAAAATAAACAATTATTAAGAGGTTGCACTGAAAGCCGATGTTCACGCGTAGATGGCTCTACGGGCAAACGATGTGGGTAAAGACCGACGTCTCTTGTGTCATTTTGAAGTTCGAACATTCGACATTAAAATTCAGTCATCAAACGCCAACCTTTGTTTACACAAGTGCTCTTCTATAACCGAATTAAAATGGAACGCGATAAGTTGTTTTTCCGATGTGTACTTCTACAGTATTTTGAATTGAAAGAAAGTGGAGCTGAAGCTCATCGATTACTTGCAAAAACTTATGGTGAATCTGCTCCATCGGAAACAGTACGTAGAGATTGATTTAGACGATTCGAAAGTGATGATTGTGACGTTCACGATAAACAATCGAAAAAGTTTCGACGAAAGTCGAAAACATTTCGACGTTGACACCAATGCGAAACATCCTCGAGTACAAACCAATGCTCTCTATTTGGTGGGATATGGAGGGTTTGATACAGTTTACGTCTCGTTTCTTTCTATATCAATAAAACAAAGTGGTGTCAGAGTCCTGAAAACAATATCATTCGCCAGCACCATAAAAACTCGTCATTAAAACCATGACGTTATTAACGGAACAATTTAAGACAGAGGTGAAAAAACCACAGAACAGAGAGAGTTACATTTTCCAAATACGGAGAACGTTGTCAGAGGGAGCCTAGAAATTCGCTTTATATATTTGTGGCCGATGATGCGTTCCCTTTACGCGGTGATATGATAAAATCTTTTCGGCAAGCAGATTTGAATTCGCAAGATCAAAAAAACAATTATTACAGATTATCTCTCGCAAAACGCAATGTAGAAAATGGGTTGGGAATTTTCTAACGGTCGTGATAGTCGTCTTTCTTTACTTGCCACAGACATAGTTCAAATTTATATATCTCTATGATTTCTTCAATAGTTTTTCCATTACCAGTTTTTTGAAATGTTTTCCCAGTCTGAACGGACAAAGAAAAAGACAATAAAATTTTCTAGAACCGGCTGACACATACGCTCCGGTTTAATGTATGGTCGTGCGCCTGTGTAGGCAGAAAAAAAAGAATCATTTTTATACAGGTCATAATAACTGCGCAGTTTGTCATACACACGTGCAGGTCCGGGTGTTCAGGTGAACCTGTCAGGTCTGCCGTAACGTGTGTGGCCGACTTAATATATTCACACAGTTTGTTACTGAAATAAATGCTCAAAAAACACAAAAAACAGCGAATTTCAATGCAACCTCTTACTATATTATCGGCGTCGATATTTTTAAAACATTAAGAAACCTACAGGAACAACACAGAAAGAAACTGGGGAAAATCTATTTTCCTAGACTAAACAAAACGTTGAAAGCGTAATAAGGGAATGTCGTTTTAAGATGCATAAGATATCAGTCAGTGTACAAGCGAGCCTCGCGTGCGACAGAATGCATCGTGTGTGAATCAAGTGTTCTACAAGCAACAAAACTGTTACTATAATTCCCTTAAAGACCGTCGTGGTCGTACGTACACTCGAGAAAAGGGCACCTTTCGACCGAACGCTCAGTCCATAAGGTGTTTGATGTCCGGACAGAAAAAAATCATTCCTGGCCAGCAACAGAATTCAATACAAAATGAATTTGTGTTAAAATGTTATTTTTATTAAATGTATATTCAACTGTTTTCTCGATTTAAAAAATTATAAAAACGATACCGTTTACATCAATCAACTTTCAATACTGACCAAAAATTGGAAAAGTATGAAATATAGACTACGCATATCATCATTGGATGGAACGCTAATTGCATATATATATATATAAAGAAGGACAACGTTAAAAAATGTAAGCTAAAAATAACTTGATATCACACAATGCAGATTCGGCGCTGTGATGAAATTAATTTTTTCAAATGAAATATTTTTCCAGTGTTAAATAAATGATTGTTGATCATTTTTAGTCATTGTTAATTGCGCATTTAGATGGCGATGTTGTCGTCTTTACACCGATAAGGAACAGAAAAAATCAGATTATTATTACGTTCTTTATCTCTGAGTGTCAGCGCATCGCGATCGAAATGCGCATAACAATAAACAAAAATTATCAATGAATAATATTTCAATAAATCGTTAATTTTAATCATTTAATTTATTAAAGACAGCTATGTTTATTTGATAACCAGTATTTCAACAGACTACAGTTATTTTTTTGCTGCAACTAAAGCGGGGCTTTCTTTTATCCTTGATTGTAAATTCAACTGATCAATAAAAATGTTACCTTCGAAGTCAGTTGGAATGCTACTGTTTTTTAAATCATCAACTTCGATGTTTTTTCCTTCATATAGCATCGTTTTTAAATTATCCTCATCGTTGCTCCAGAATGGAATCTGAAACGATTAACAATTGAAAAAGAAAACATTTTGTTATCATTCGGTAGTTAAACCAGAACGGTGGATATGGACTCGTAGAATCGAAATTAGAGTCGATAAAAAAATTAAACGTTTAAAGAGGGAAATTCTCCGAACAGAACAAAATGAATTTACTAAAGATCATTCGAATCAGTCAACTGAATTCTACAAGAACGTTCGCTTTAGCGAGAAAAGTTTGTTTTCAATTTTGGACACTTCAACTGATAAAATAGTATAAAAAAATCCAAACGAAGAGTTAATAAGAAAAATATCGATGTAATATTGAAGTACACAGAGATTCAATGTGGAACGGAGATAAAAGTATACAAATATTAAAAAGTCCTATCTCGTGCACCTACAACTTTCGAAACATCGTTTCAATTTCCTGTTTTTTAATTCATAGAACAATTAATAGAACACAAGTTTTATAAGTTTAAAGTTATCAATATTTTTAAAGTGAATAAAATTTGAAATAGAGAGATTTTGAAGGATAGGTTCAGATACTCCCCGTCGTGATAGCTAGTAGAGTGAGTTCAGAAGGAAGCTAAAAAATGTTTCGGTGTTAAAAAAATAACCAACAAATTAGTAAATTATTAATCTTCCTACGACTAACATTTCCTTGAATTCGTATTTATTTTTTAAAAAAATTCGCAAAGCGGATGAAAACATCCATGGCTATCATTTTATTGTACGAATAAATTGCTATTATTTTGTGAAATTTTCATAAATTTAATCTGTTCGTTCGTTGAATCAAAATATGTTTTTGCTATAATAGACTTCCAAAAAAATGTACTTTTTTTATTACAAGTATAACTCATTTTTCTATGAGTAATTATAATGATGTAGAATAAATAACTTATATGCATATGTATTTATGTGAGTTTTACTTGACGTTGATTTCTTAACTATCTGAGCTAGTTTTTAAATGTCAGTCTCGATCATCTACCATGCAAACATCAAATGAAATTGTTGTGGGAACGTTGTCTCAGACACTCTGAAACAAAAGCCCTGCTGCCACAACGTAACAGGCAGCGGTCAATCATGCCGAGGTATATGAAAGTTAATCGAAAAATCATAAAAACGTACGTAATTGATGAGACTAAAATTGTAACCTGTTGAACTATAAGTAAAATTACGTCCAGAAACAAACACAATGTTGTTATTTTTCAGTTTAGGAGACGATTTTTGAATAT